>JASAOO010003365.1:0-47468 GCA_030849075.1 Zelonia costaricensis | reverse complement strand
ACGAGCACGTCAACGGCGAGTCCGCGCACGCCTGACGCGCCGCGCTGCCCGCCACCCTCCCCTGGCCGGCTGGCCGGCTCCCCCCCCTCCCCCTCCCCCCTTCGTTTCCCTCCAGCCCCCCCCCTTGCCTCTCTGTCTGTGCGACACGGAACGACGCCTGTGCGACCCCCACCGCCCGCCCGCCTCCACGTCGGGCGGGGGCACCGCTGGCGCCGCGACTCTCCGTCCCGCCCCCGCCTCGCCACGCGTCGCACGCCGGCGCGGACGCGATGCGAGACGCGGCCCCACGCCCGCCACCCACCGCGCAGCCTCCCCCTTCCCCTCCTCCCCGCTGCGCGCGTGGGCCGGTGCAGCGCTCCTTCCCCCAACTGTCTTGTCTCATTTCCTTTCTGGATTCGCTTTCTCGTTTGAGCTTCCGCGCCGGCGTCTGCGCGGGACCAACAGGTACGCAGTTCACGCAGCGTCGCTCTGTCGGCCCCGCCCCCTCCGCGCAATGCGAAATCCGCCCAGCCCCCCCCCCCCCCCTGCAACCTCCACGCCCAGCTGCTGCCCTGAGCGCACGGCGGATGGCCGCCTCCACTGCCGAGGCCGTGAGTGCTGCAAGGCGCTTTGAACGCCCTCCTCGGCGCCCCCTTCCCTCGACTGGTCCGCCCGTCTGTCTTCTCCATCTTGATCTCCTCCTCCCTCCTCATCGTGCGCACACACACGCACACGCACACGCACGAACGGACGCGGCGCCCACCCAACGGAATGGGTCGTGCCGCAGTAACTTCGCACCCCCTCACACCGCCCACCACTGTACGCCGTGCCCAGCAAGCGCCACCGGTGCCTCGTCCCGCTCCACGCCTTTCGCGCTCGACGCACTCACTCACACCCAACTCGCACGCCGCGTGCCCCGCCCGCCACGATGAGCAGCCCCCTGCAGGAGCTCACCTCCGCCGCCCCGTCGCGCGCGGTCAGCAAGCTGCAAGCCGCCGGCGAGCGCGCCGCCGCCAGCGAGGAGGAGTACATCCACCCCGACGCGGTCGCGCTGTTCGAACGGGTGCCATGGGCCAAGAAGATCCCTGTGTTTGGAATGAGCTGCGAGGGCTACGGCCCCAAGTGCACGGCGGCGCTGAGCCTGTGCTACTTCCTGGACAAGGGCTTCGGGCGCAACCTGATGAACATGTCCCGCTACGCCATGTTCATTGACCGGTTCGGCATCGACGGCACGCGCTACCAGCGCCTGGCCAGCATTGCGAGCATGGCCTTCTCGATCAAGGCCTTCTCCGCCGTGCTCTCCGACACGTTCGCGACGTTCGGCTACACGAAGCGGTGGGTGTGCGCCGCGTCGTGCGTCGTCGGTGGGGCCTTCACGCTGGGCTTTGCGCTGCTGCCCATGAGGGAGTCGAGCAGCGACGTGGCCGCCGGGTTCATCTTCCTGGCAAACCTGTGCATCGCCAACGTGGACATCCTGTCGGAAGGCCACTACAGTCGCCTCATGCGTCGCCACCCCCGCTCCGGCCCGGCGCTGGTGAGCTGGATCTGGTGGTTCATCCTGATTGCCTCGCTCATTGCTGCCTGCATCCAGGGCCCGCTGGCGGACATGAAGCGCCCGCAGGTCGGTCTATTCCTCTCGTCCGCAGCGCAGATCGTGTGTGTGGTGTTCTTCATCCTGAACTGGTACGGCGAGCTGCCGAACCGCGTGGAGCGCGTGGCCGACGCGCGCACCGCGATGCGGGAGCTCCGCGCGCTGCGCGAGAGCCAGGAGTCGAAGAGCGGCGACGAGGCGATGCTGGACGGCGGCAAGGACCTCAACCCCGAGGTGGACCGTGAGCGCGAGCCGGCCACGCTGCACGACGAGATCGTGCAGGGCGAGGCCATCGCCGTGGCCTCGGACGTCCACGACGACGAGCTCATCGACGAGGACGTCGACCCGCAGATCATCTCGTGCTGCTGCGGCGCGGTGGAGTTCAACAAGGGCGTGGCCATCGAGAACTGGCGCATCATCGCGTACAGCGCGATCATGACGTGCGCGGTGGTGACCATGACGTGCGTGACCATCCTCGGCAAATCCATGGACCTCGTCTGGGCGTCCATCGCCGTCTGCCTCGTCGCCACGGTGGGCTCGTTCTTCTTCCTGCCGCGGCTGATTGCCAAGGCCAACACGTACTTCTACCTGCACACGGTGCTGTACCTGCAGATCGGCGGCGCGATGGACAGCTTCTTCATGGCCGTGCCGTCGTGCTACCCCGAGGGCCCGCACTTCAACTACGTCTTCTACAACACCGTCGGCGCCGTGATCGGCAACCTCGCTGGCATTGCGGGTGTGACGGCCTTCTCGTACATCTTCTCCAAGCGCGGCTACCGCTTCACGCTCATCGTGACCATCCTCGTGCAGGTGCTCGCCTCCATCTTCGACATCGTGATCGTGAAGCGCTGGAACCTCGCGATCGGCATCCCGGACCACGCGATGTACATCATGGGCGACCAGATCGCCTACCAGGTGTGCTACTACCTCGCGTGGATGCCGATGGTGCTGCTGCTGTCGCGGGTGTGCCCGCGCGGCTCGGAGAGCATGATCTACGCGATTGTGGCGGGTAGCGGCAACCTGGGCTCGGGCATGGCTGGCACGATCGGCTCGATCCTGCTGGAGAAGGTGTGGCCGATCGTGACAAAGGGCACGCAGGGCGAGTGCGACTTCCACAACCTGCCGATGCTGCTCGTCGTGGGCCACCTGGTGCTGCCGCTGCTCATCATCCCACTGAGCTTCCTGCTGATTCCGTCGGCCCGCGTTTGTGACGACATTGACGTGGACGGTCGCGCCATCCGGAAGGAGTCGAAGCGCCAGCAGGCGGCGATGGACGACTCGACGGAGGGCCAGACGGAGCCCATCCGGGACGCGGATCGCGAGGGCGCGGCGGAGAACCGCAAGTAAGCCACGCGTGCGCGCTGCGTGGAGCGCGGTGCACGGACGTGCCAGGTTTTCCTCCACGGCCTCGGCTTGCGCTTTTCCCGGCCTCGCCATCCCGCGCCTCCGCTGTGCCCCGGGTCTGTGCAGGTCCGTGCGCAGTCGACTGCTGGCGTGCGTGCGTCTCGTGCAGCCTGCTGCCATGGGTGTGCCCCGCCCTCCCCCATCTCTGGTCCTGCGCGCAGGGGTCCAGTCGGCGTCCCAGCCGCAGATGCTGGACCTGTGGCGCACGCGCTGTGGAGGGGCTGCGCAATACAGTCGCTGCACGACACGCACCACGTTATTCGCTTGTGACCGGTGCGCACCTGGACTGCACGCGTCCCGCTCTTGGCTGGTGACGGGGTGCCGCACACGCGCGCCTGCGTGCTGTGGCAGCCGCCTGCTCCCCTGCCTCTTTGCCTTCGTCGCTAACTCGTTCACGACGAGCGTTCGCTGCCCCGCGCCACGGGTGCGGCGTCGCGCAGGCGTTTTCTCTCTACGTAATTTCCTTTTCTGCCTTGGCGCAAGAGTGCGGTGCCTCTCGTGTGTTGCCCCGTTCCTGTGTGCTCTGCCTTCCCTAACTCCTGTCAGCGAAAGACGTCTGCACGCGTGTGAGTGAGTGACTGTGTTTGTGTGTGTGCGTGCTGTGGTGCCCGTGGTGAACTCCCGATGACGGAAGCCTACTCTTTCTCTTCTCAGCCTTGTGGCTCGTTCCGTATCTGATGGTACTCTAAGACGCCGGCGCTCGGCCTCCCCTCCCGCACACACACACACACACACGCACATGTGCACACAGACGTGCGTGACGTGTTTCCCCCCCCCCTTCTCCCCTCCCCCTCCCCCTCACGCTCCCGTGTTTCTGTGTATTTTCTCTTCGCACTTCTTTGCCTTCGTACCCTCCCCCCACCCCACCCCTGTCCCGTTGTAGGCCCGCCCGCACCCGTCCCCCTCCCCCCTCACGTCGCACGCAGGGAGCCGCTTCTCCGCACTCGGCCCCCCGCGGCGCTGCACCTGCCGTTTGCCGCGAAGACGTCGCGTGCTCCTTTCCGCCGCGGCCCCTGTCGCTGCGCGGAGGGTTCGCTTTGGTGCGTGTGGTGGCCCTACCTGCGACAATCGTGTGTTCTGTGCTCGTGTCTGCGCGCGGCCCCCTGCCCCTCGTCGTCCCTCCGAGGACGCTTCGCGAGGGAGGCAGGGGCTCGGGCGGCAGCCTACGTGGCTCTCCGTAGCTCTGGTCGCTGCCCGTGACACCCGCGCGCACCCACGTGCACGTGGGTGCGCGGCCTCTCCTCTCGTGAGACGTCTGTTTCCCTTCCCCTGTTCCCCATCTGTGTGCCTCCCTCACCCCCCACTCGTCATTTCTTTCGTTTTCCTCCCTGCCGCGGTCGGAGACGTGTTGTACCCCCGCCTTCGCGCCGCGCGCTCTAAAGACGTGCCTTTCATTTCTCCTCTGTTCTCCTCCTGTCGTCTCCGTGTGTTGGTCGTCTGTTTTCTTCTTTTTGCCTTGCGTGCGTCTCGGGCCCGCCGCACAACACATCGGGCGGGTGCACAGCGCACAGACGCGGCTGCCCGCGTCGCGCTGCTGCCTGCACGCCGGCCGCGGTGTGGCGCAGCGGCGGGAGAGCGTCAAGAGTGGACGGGCAGCGGCGTACGCACCTGACGCTGATCGCGGCGCAGACACCGGCTCCGACCACAGTTACTGGGGCGCCAAGTCCCACACCCGCCGTCGCGTGCACGCGCTGGGTGTGTGCACGAGCACCGCTGCCTCCACCGTCCCCTCACTCCCAGCCTCCACCCCGCTACCCCGATGTCTGCGCTCCCCCATTCTCTTCCGTCCTCTCTAATGGTGTGGCTCCAAAACACGCGGCGCTGTGCAGTAGCGCGCGCGCACCAAGATGCAGCACATATAAGCGCAGGAAGTTTGACGTGTCTCTCCAGCACCTCAACTTCACTCCCGAGCGAGGTCGGAAGTCGTGGCGTGTCTCGAGCTGGCAGAGCACCTTGTCGTGTTGAGTTGCGACGGAAGTCTACCCCTCCCCTTCTCGGTTGCCGCTGCGCAGTGTGGCTGTGATCTCGAGCGTGTAAGGCGGGCGCGTACCGCATCTCTTCGCGTTTCCGCCACTCCTGCGAGTATGTGCTGTCTCCTCTGCCGCAACCATCGTCTTCACCCTCCCCCCTCCCCTCCTTTTTGGATGCGTGCACATCGGCATGCGTTTGTGGCGAACACGCACACACACACACACACATGCACACGCACTGGCGGCAAACGATGCCAACACGCATCCTCCCGAACGAAGAACCAGCTACAACGGTATTGTCTTTACACGCACCCCCTCTCCTCCCCTCCTCTTCACTTCCTCTGTCACCCCCGTTCTTCTCCTCGACTTCTTGAGCTACCGCTTTTGCCGCAGTGCGTGCGCACGTCCTCGAAAACGCTCCGCCTCACCTGCCGCCGCGCCGCTGCTCTCCGCCGCCATCCGCTTGCGCCGACGCCCGCAGCCTTCTCGGTGAGCCGTCCGTTCCCTGTGTGTGCTGCCTCGCTGCGTGCCTCGAGCGCCACACCCGCCAAGATGAACAACGACGAGCGCTACGCCCTTCTCCGCAGTGTCGGGGAGGAGTGCATCCAGGAGGGCGAGCTGCGCAACTTGATTGAAAAGAAGCCAAACATTCGCTGCTACGACGGCTTCGAGCCCTCTGGCCGCATGCACATCGCGCAGGGCATCTTCAAGGCCGTGAACGTGAACAAGTGCACCGCCGCCGGGTGCGAATTTGTCTTTTGGGTGGCCGACTGGTTTGCGCTCATGAACGACAAAGTGGGTGGGGAAATGGAGAAGATTCGGGTTGTCGGTCGCTACCTTATTGAAGTCTGGAAGGCGGCTGGCATGGACATGGACAAGGTGGTGTTCCTGTGGAGCAGCGAGGAGATCACGAGCCACGCGGACACGTACTGGCGCGTAGTGCTTGATATTGGCCGCCAGAACACGATCGCGCGCATCAAGAAGTGCTGCACCATCATGGGCAAGACCGAGGGCACGCTGACCGCCGCGCAGGTGCTGTACCCGCTCATGCAGTGCGCAGACATCTTCTACCTCAAGACGGACATCTGCCAGCTCGGTCTCGACCAGCGCAAGGTGAACATGCTCGCGCGCGAGTACTGCGACCTCATTGGGCGGAAGCTGAAGCCCGTCATCCTGTCACACCACATGCTGGCTGGGCTGAAGCAGGGGCAGGCGAAGATGAGCAAGAGCGACCCCGACAGCGCCATCTTCATGGAGGACACCGAAGAGGACGTGGCGCGCAAGATCCGGCAGGCGTACTGCCCTCGTGTGCAGCAGGCGGCCCACGCCATCACCGACGACGGCGCCCCGGTCGCCACCGACGATCGCAACCCCGTGCTCGACTACTTCCAGTGTGTCGTGTACGCCCGCCCCGGGGCGACGGCGTCCATCAACGGCGCGACGTACGCCACGTACAACGATCTCGAGCATGCGTTCGTGACGGAGGCGGTCAGCGAGGACGCCCTGAAGGCGTGCCTGATCGACGAGGTGAACGCGCTGCTGGCGCCGGTGCGGCAGCACTTTGCGTCCAACGCAGAGGCGCACGAGCTGCTCGAGGCGGTCAAGTCGTTCCGCAAGGGCGGCGCCGCGCCCCCGCTGGCGGACGTGTCGTTGCCGCCGGCGCCGGAGAAGCCGCACGCGTGTATGTGGATGCCGGCACTTTTGAAGGTGCCGCTCGATGTGGCGGAGGGCATGATCACGGCCGCGGCGGACTTTCTTGCCGCTCATCCAGACGGCTCGGTGACGCTGGTGCTGCCCGACTGGTCGGCTGTGGCGAGCGACGAGATCACTGGGGTGGAGAAGGACATCGCCGCGGCGCTGCAGGTGAACTCGGCGCTGCTGAAGGCGCACGGGTTGCCGGAGTCGGTGAAGATTGTCACGGAGAACGACATGATTCTCGCGAACAGCAACGACTTCTGGATCAACGTGATTGGCGTTGGCCGCAAGAACCTGCTCAACCACATTGAGGAGCTCTGCGGCGGTGAACTGCGCAACGCGGGTCAGGTGATCGCCACACTCATGCGGGTGGCAACGACGTTGACGCTGTCCGTGTCGCACGTCATTTCTACCTCGGTGGACGGGCAGATGAACACCCTCGCGCGCGAGTACACCAAGGAGCGGATCGAGTGCCTGCAGACGGTGGAGGGCAGCATCCCGGCCCTTCACCGCCCCGACGCCGTCCCGGCGGTCCTCGGTGCCGACGACGTGCTGTACCTTGACGACAACGACATGGACATCCGTCGCAAGGTCAAGAAGGCGTACTCGGCGCCGAACGAGGAGTCGAACCCCGTGATCGCCGTCGCCCAGCACCTTCTTGCGCGGCAGGGCACCCTGTGCGTCGAGCGCGGCGACGCCAACGGCGGCAACGTCGACTACACCACGCCCGCGGCACTCGTCGCGGACTGCGGCAGCGGCGCCCTGCACCCCGCCGACCTCAAGGCAACGGTGTCGCAGCTGCTCCTCGACCGCTCCGCCGCCGCCCGTGCGCTGCTCGGTGGCGAGCTCAAGAAGAACGTCACGATTCTGCGGAACGCCGAGAAGAAGCTGGCGAAGAAGAAGTGATGCCACACCCGAAGCACGGAGGCTCTGACGTAGGTGGGGCTGGTGCCCCAGCCCGTCTTGCTCGCACGGCTGCCCGCCGCGGCGGAGTGGATGTGTGTGCGCGTGTGTGTAGGCCTGTGTCTGTTTGTTAAGTAACGCCTCTTCCTGTTCCCCAACACCTCACCCTCCCTCCTCCCCCCCCCCCCTTCCACCACCACGATGACTCTGACGCGCGCGCACGTCTGCGCTCAAGTGCGGCAGAGATTGAAGGTGCGTGAGAGAGGGCGGAGGTGGGCACTCGTGTGTCACCACGGACGTGAAGCCACGAAGCTACATACGAGTGCATCAAGTACAGCCCAAGCAAAGAGCACTGGGAAGCCCCCTCCCTCGGCCCCCTGCCCCCTGAAGACCCTGTGTTGGAGAGCAGAGGGCGCGCCTCACTCCCCGAATACTACACACCTCTTCGGCCCCTCCCCCCACCCCCCCACCCACCAGCGCTTCCAGCTGGCTGCAAGAAAGGGGGGGGGTCGATGGACGAGCAAGGCGCTTTAGGGCCTTCCCGTTACACCAACACACACACGTGCACATGTGCGAAGGTCTGTGCACGCTGGGCCTCGCTGCGACAGCTCTATCAAAGTCCTTCCCCACTTCCTTCCTCTTCCTCCGCCTTCTGCTTTCCTCGCTGTGGCCGCCCCCCCTCCCCCCCTCCCCTCGTTCTCCCGGCAGCGTGTGCTGCTTGTGTAGCCACCGCCCCTCCGCCAACCCCGCTCTCGGTAAAACGAAAAGCTGCTGTGCGTGTGCGTGTCTGTGTGTGTGTGTGTGTCTGTAGGCGTGCCAGTCTGTATACACGCGCGCACCCCTCCCCCTCCCCTCCTCACTCCCTTCGACCACCTGTTTTTTTTTTCCCCCTGCGTGTGTCTACGGCGAGCACCTCTGCATCGCGGAGGCCACCGCGTCCGTCGCCCCTACACCGCTGCCGACGCATGCATCAGCTCACCTGCCAGCGTGCCACTCGTCGTGCGCCAACAACAACGCAATCGCAGCTACGTGGTGCGGGTAGCATGCAGGTGCACACCCCGATTATCATCAAGACGGTGGGCGATGTCCTGTGGGCTTCCGCACTGGACCTCCCGCACCGACGCGACCCGTCCACGCAGCGAACGCCTTCGCCCGCCACCGCCTCCTCTGCGCCGACGCCGACGCCCCCGAGCACGGCGCTGAGCCCCGGCAACGCGGCCGAGCACCGTCGCACCCGCCGGTGCACTCCGACTGGCCTCCGTCCCATCGACGAGGCGCTCTTCTGTGCGTACCGCATGGAGAGCGAGGGCGACGTGATGCGGCAGCTGCGCCAGCGCGGGCCGACAACACTCACCGAGCAGTTCCGCCGGCTGTGCGGCAGTCTCAGCCTGCACCACGTTCGCCTCGCCGAGTTCACGTTCCTCTGCGCTGCCGTCCTGCAGTGCAGCGTGCAGCAACACGACTGTGAGGTGGTCTTTGCCTTTCTCAGGGCCGAGCGCAACTCCAGCGGCGGCATCAGCGTCGCGCAGCTCCTGCCGCGCCTGCGGACCCTCTTTGAGCCGCTGGAGGTGCTCTGCGCGCTGCAGCTCAAGTGCCTGCTCGAGACACACCGGCTGGACTACTGCGACGTCTCGCTGGATGAGCTGGACAAGGCGGTGGAGGGGCTGCGGTCGCTCATCCACGACGCCGCGCTCGCCCACAACGTTGCCGTGCAGTGGGGCACACTCGGCGAGGAGCTGCGGCGGCTGCAGGCGAACGGCGCCGTTCCGGTGCCCACGCTGCGCCTCCTCACTCGCCGCTCTGCGCGTGCGCTGCGTGGCGCGGTGCGGGCGCTGCGGTGGGATGGCACTGTGAAGCACCGCACCGGCAGCGACAGCGCCAGCGAGTCCGACGTCAATGCACCGGAGCCGGTGCGTGCCTTTGATGCCGGACGCCTTCACCCATGTACCGGTTTGGTGCCCGGTAGCCGGCCCGCCTCGGCACCGTCCCCGACCGCCTTGCTGTCAGCCGTGGCCACGGCATACCAGCAGCGTCTCGCCACACGCGCGCGGCACGCCGCATCACCGAGTCGGGCCGCTGGTGGTGGCGTCGGCCGCGGCGCTGATAGCGGCTCCCCTGCGTGGGCCTCCGTGCAGAGCTCACGCCGCAACTCCACGTGGCGAGCGCCCGAGTCGAGCGCCGACCCGACGCATCCGCGATTCACCGCGGACCTGTATGCCGTTCTGCCTACCTCGCGTTCGCGGCCCACCTCGAGACTTGCAGCGTGACCTCCATGTCCGACTCGGCGCCTTTGCGTCTGTCTGTGTGTGTGTGTGTGTGTGTCTGTGCGTGTGTGTGTGTGTGTGTGTGTGTCCCGCTCAGTTGTTGTTTTGCCCTTCCCACAATGGAGAAGAGCCTCTCCTCCTCCCCCTTCACACGCACACATAAAGGCCCCACCCTCTGATGCCCCTTTTTTTCTTCTGTTACTTCTTTCTTTGATGTCGCGTCGTAGCTCACCCTACGTGTTGCGAGGTGCGGACCCTACAGCCGCCAAGACACCCACGGGATCGCGTACACGCACACGCTCTACAGAACTCCGCTTCTCCTTCCTCCACTGCCACCCCTGTCTTCGCTCAGCAGCTGCGTTGTCCCTCCCCGCCCCCTCCCCCCTCCTCTAGCCTCCTTGCACCCCCTCCCCCCTCCCCCTTCCCTTTCGAACAATAACAGAGAGGGCGGATTGCCCACCCCCTCGCGCCTCTCCCCCCCCCCCCCACCCACGCACTCGCCCACGTCTTCTCTCCTCACCGGCGACCGCCGCTTCATGCTCCTTCTTTCCCCTAACCCCCCCCCCGCTCTATACACGGGCCTGGCGTACCTCCCTTGTGCGCGTTGTTGTGCTGCTTTGTGAACCCGGAACTCTTCCACACACCAGGCGCCCCTTACCCCACCGCACCACCCCGGATAGCACCTCCCGGCGCGTGCACGCCGTTCTATGGAAAACCCCACTCAGCTCCCTTTCACGAACGCAACGGCTGCCTGCACACGCATGTCCACGTCCCAATGGTCGACGCAACGCTTCTTTTCCCTCGCCTCGCCGACAGGCCACACCGCCAACGGGCACCCGCCACCTTCGACGCCCGAGCATGCCTGCCGCGAGCCCTTTGCTAGCCGCCTCGTCCCTCTGCACCCCAGGCGTTCACGACTCCTCCCCCACCCCTCCCGCTCCCTTGCCCCCCTCCCTCTGAACACACCAGAGAGTAGTTTCACTTCATCGTAGCTGCCCACGTCCTTCCCCACCCCCACACCCTTCCTCACACACCGCGGCGCTCGCACCTGCACCCAAGCGCACGTATACACGCGCTCGCACCAACGGCGTTTGTTGTGTTTTGTTGTTGATTTTTTTGCTGTTGTTGTTCAGCGGCGTAGCCTCTTTGACATGCGAGTGCAGTGCAACATGCGGGCTGCGGCAGCGTGCGTGCTGCTGGCTGCCGCCTGCGTCCTGGTCATGGTACAGCCCGCGACGGCGCTGCGCGTGAAGCCGACTATGATGTCGCTCACCTTTGACGTGGGGAAGGAGGAGGTGTGCATGTACTCCATCGGCAAGGACTTCTTCGAAGGCGTGGCGATGCACTACCACGTGATGGAGGGCGAGAACGACTTCGACGTGTTTGTACGCGATGTCGACGGCCACCTCATCTACGCCTCCTATGCCGGCGAGCACGGCGCCGAGGACCGGGTCTACTTCACTACGCACGCGCGCAAAGAGCACGCGTACTGCATCGACAACCGCGACTACTCGGGTGAGCCGAAAATGATAAAGATGGAGATCGGCCTCACCTCGCTCAAGCGCTGGAAGAGCAGCATCGACCCGCTCCGCAAGCTCATGAAGCGCACGGACGGCTTCGTTATGGGCATGCACGACGATCAGATTCTGCTGCGCATAAAAGAGGAGGGCGTGCGGGAGTGGGTGGAGAAGATCTTCACAATGCTGACCGTCCGTGTGGCGGCGGAAGCCGTCGTCGTCGCACTCATCGCGCTCCTCAACGCCCTCCTCATCACGTTCCTGCTCCACCGCGCCGCGAAGTGAGCCGTTCGTGCAGGGGCCTGTGCCTGCTGCACCACCCCCTCCCTTCTTCTTCTGTTTTTTTGTTTTCTTTTGCGCGGTGAGCCAGCGCGCTCCGCCCCCCCCCCCCCCTCCGTAAACCCCCCACGCCACGTTTGCTTTCGCATGTGCAGTCCGCGTGGACACCTCCCTCTCACTCCTCCCTTTTCCCATTCGCCGCTCCCCCCTTCCCGGGGGAGGGGAGGTGGGTGGGCGGCGTGCTGATGGACGAGGTTTGCGCGCATGTGTGTACGTGTTTGCCTGAGCCGTTGCCCAGGCCTTTTTTTTTTCGGCTCTCTTCTCTTTGCCACAACCACTTTCCTCCTCTCGTTGATGTTCAGAGCCCGTGCTGCGGAGACACTTTGATCCACCACCACCATAATCCCTCACCTGTCGCCCCCTTCTCGTGCCGTCCCGCCGTGCCCTTGTAATCCCCCTGTCGTGGCACGCCCTGTGCACTCGTGCGTCATTCCACGCCCGCATCGCAACGTGCCTGGTTCCCCCGTCCCCCCCCCCGCTCAATGCAGCCGTGATGTTGCTGGCAGTGCCACACACTCAACCTCTGTGCTACCACGATGGCTCGCCCAACCTCGCGTTGCCTTTCCCCACGCCTCCCTCTCTCCTCTGCCCCCTGCACAGTTCCACTCCGGCGCACTCGTCGCTCCGCCCCCGCCACGCCCACCGACCACGACCGTCACCTCGCTGCTCGTGTCCCACACACCTCCACAAGCCGGCCACCTCCGCTCTCCCCCCCCCTCGCCCGTTACGCGTCCGTGCAGGGTCGGTACGACTACACACCTTTTCTCTTCCCCCCCCCCCAACCCACCCTTCCTTGCTCGTCCACATGTTCCGCCGCGTCGCCTTGCCGGTGGGCACGTCGGCTGCTCTCGGCGCCTTCAGTATGGCCGCCCGCACAGCGTTCCACAAGCCCACGACGCACGACTGGTCGCAGATTCTGCCGCAACAGATGACCTCGGACGCACGCGCCGCCCTACAGGCGCAGAGCCACCGCACCGTCTCCGGCGTGGTCCCGGGTGAGCTGTTCATGCGCCACTGGATTCTCGCCGAGCAGTCCACGGTGTCTGTTGTGAACCGCGTCATCTCCGGCATGATCGCCGTCTTTACGATGATCTGGGCCGCCGGGTACGCAACGCTTGGTTACAACGGCCACAACTCCGCCCACGTAGCCGGGTGGATGTTCATCGCCTACTGGCTTGTGCTGCACACGCACATGATGTGGCTCGCGCCGGCGATGCTGGGTCTCGCCCTCCTCGAGCTCGTCCTCAATTAGCACGGTGGCCGCACGCACCCTGGTGCACCCGCCCAACCTCCAACCTCAACCCCTCCCCCTCTGTAGCGATAGTGGATGGCGATGGTAGACCCTCCGTGCACGGCGTTCTCCACGCATGCGGCGAGAGACGTCTGCCGCTGAGTCTGCCGCTTTTTGTTGAACTCCGCTGGTGACAGCCGCCCCTCCGGCTCTCTCTTTCACTCCGGCCGCTCCCCCGTTCACTCACACACGCTGCGTACGTGTGCGTGCTTCGATTATCACCTTAGCCAATTATGACAGCGATGGGGCTGCCCTCGCCCCTCCCCCCCCCCCCCACCGGCCCGCCTCGAGCGTGTCCACTCATCACCTTTTTCTGTTTCGCTCCAAGCGCAACCTCCACACGACACAAGAAGAACCCACGTGTGTCTCCTCCATGACAACCTCCCCAGCCCTCCCCCCCCCCTTCCCCCCGGGCCCCACCCCATCGCGCGGCTGCTCTGACAAGACGGCTGAGCCCGCACGCCGATGTCTCCTTCCGCATTCCTCCGTGCCCCGGAGCCTGAGCGCGCGGATGACGGCCACACAACGGTGCAGTGCCACGCGTCGCCGGGCACGCTGTACTGCGCTGTCCAGCATAAGAGAACACTGCAACAGCGCTGTGTGAATGCGCACTGCCGCTCCTTCTCAGCCTTTCACTCCACCCCCGCTCCCCCTCCATACTCTTGTATTGTTGTCTTCGCTGGTCGCATCGGGCACATCCACTGCGCACACCACGCAGGATCGGCGCCCAGCACCCTCCCTCTCCCGCTTCTCCCCACGGCGAAGTGGTGGCCAAACTTTTTTTTGCGTCCCGTGCGCTTGTCTTTGTGTGTTTGTTGTCCAGTCGTGACGCCGTCGACGTGCACGCGCAGCTGGGCACGCACTCATCACTCGCCCCTCCCCTTCTCCTTTTCTCTCTTTTCCTTCGACCACATCCCACTCGCCCCCTCTCCTCCCTCCCGGCCCCCCTCCCCCGCCCGCCGGCGCGCGCTGCAGTCCCGCGCCCACCTTCACCAAACCCACCCGCGTCCACTGACGTCCATTTTTGTTTCTTTGTCTTTGCTGCTCGCCGCCCCTTCTGCACGGTGCAGAGGGCCCTCCGCTTCGGGTTTCCCTTTCGCGTGCGTCTGTGTGTCTGTGTGTAAGTCGGCTCTGCCTCGACCCCCCCCCTGCCACTCGCCGCGGACCTCCACAGCTCGTCTCACGCCCAGTGTAGCCACCGTACGTCACCGTCCTACTCCTCCTCCTCCTCCTTCTTCCCCCTTATTCCCCCGTTATATTCCAACTGCCTCGGACAAGACGAGCGGCACGGCAGCCGCGCTGTGGCACCATGGACAAGTACACCAAAGTCAAGACCATCGGCAAGGGCAACATGGGCACATGCGCCCTTGCCCGCAACAACGAGGATGGCAAGTGCTACGTCATCAAGCAGGTTGACTTGACGCGCATGAGCAAGAAGGATCGGCAGCAAAGCCTGAACGAGGCCCGCGTGCTGAGCTCGCTGCGGCACCCGAACATCATCAACTACGTCGACAGCTTCCTCGCCCGCAAGTCGGACAACCTCTGCATCGTCATGGAGTACGCCGAGAGCGGCGACGTGAGCACGCGGCTGAAGCGGAGCTACGGGGTCGGCCTGCCCGAGCGGCAGGTGCTCGACTGGTTCATCCAGCTCGTGCTCAGCCTCGACTACGTGCATCAGCGCAAAATACTGCACCGTGACGTGAAGACGCAAAACGTCTTCCTCACCAACGAGAGCCTCATCAAGCTCGGCGACTTCGGCATTGCCCGGACGCTGGCCAACACGTACGACCAGGCGCAGACGTTCGTTGGCACCCCGTACTACCTTTCCCCCGAGCTGATTCTCGAACGGCCCTACGACCACCGCAGCGATGTGTGGGCCCTCGGCGTCGTTCTGTACGAGCTGCTCGCCCTCAAGCACCCCTTCAACGCCAAGGACATGAAGGGCCTGCTGCAGCGTATTCTTGCGGTGCAGTACGACCCGCTCCCCAGCACTTACAGCCCTGAGCTGCGCGACATCGTTGCCCGGATGCTGGTCCGCGATCCCGCGCACCGAATCGAGCTGCAGGACATCTTACGCCTCCCTATCGTCCGCACCCGTATTCAGCAGTGGATCAAGGACGACGACACCGTGCCGCGCCACTACATTCGCTCCCTCTGCAAGCACCGCCTCCTGCCGGGCATCACCGACAGCACGGCCGGCCTCGACCCCGCGCAGTCCGCCGGGCGGGCCGCCGCCACTGCCGCCGCCGTTGCCCACGACTCCGACCACGCAGCCCCGCACGGCGACGACAGCGACGGCGGCAGCGGGGCCCGCGGCTCGGCGGGGCGCTGCCTCGTCTCCTCCACCGCGGCGAGGGCGGCAGCCGCCGGGTGCCCAGCCGGCGCAGACGGCAACTCCGCCGAGCGGGGCCGGCCCGTCATGCCGCCGCTGAAGCCTTTCGCGAGGATGCCGGCGCTGCCCAGCACCTCCCCACCCCCGCCCGTTCCGCTGCTCCCGGCGGTGCTGCACCGCGTACCGGGCAACTCAAACCCCACCAGCGCCCCGCCGCTGCCGCCTACCGGTGCCGTCTTCAGCACGCCGAGCACCGCCCGCTCCGCCGCGATTCCGCTGCCCCGGCCGCACAGCGACGTCCAGGTTGGGGCCGCGGCACTGGCGCCGGCGGCGTCGCAGCGGGCCAGCATGCGGAGCAAGGTGGCCCAGCGCTCCTACGCGCGGCCCTACGTAGCCCAGTCGCACGCGTCGCCATCGCCGTACCTCGGCGACGTCGGCGCCGCCATCCCGCCCGGCTACCTCCTCCTCGCCAACCCGCGCAAGAACGCCGGCGACGTGCGGTGCCAGCAGGGCAAACGTACCTCAAACCCGTACGTCAACCCGGTGTACCGCGCCCAGCGCCAGGGCGCCCCCGCGTACCGGCAGCTCGCGCCCCTTCCCCCACCGCAGTCGGACATCAAGGCCATGCTGCACCGCGCCGCCGCCGATCGCGCGCGTCGGCGGAAGGAGTTTACGTGAAGTGCGCTGCACGCCTACTTGTCCTCGTGGTCGTCTTTATGTACGTGGCGCAGCCGTCGCCTGCCCACCATCTCTGCCCCCCCTCCCCCTCCCCCTCCCCTCTGCGACCCACGATCGCCATTTTGGGTGTGGGTGGGGGGGGGTTGCTTCGGCGTATTTGCGGCCGCCTCGTTTGTCACGGTGTGATGCACATAGCCCCTGCTTGGTGATGCTCCGTTTTTTCTCTCGTCTCTTTCTCGACCCTTCCTTCCTCCCTTCTGGCTGCACTGCTGATGGAACTTCGCTTGTGTTTCTCTCAAGCCGTCTCCCCCGCATCTCCCTCGTGGTGCGGCTGCAGAGGGGCGTGTGTGTCCATGTTCGCTTTCTTCCTCCCCCTCCCCCCCCCATGCTCACTCAAGGGGGGATATACCGCGCCTGCGGTGTGGGTTGCATGTGTGGCTGCGGGTTGTGGATCTATGTGTGTGTACGCGCGTGTGTGTGTGCGCCTCGCTCTTTCTGCTTTCTCGCCCGTGGCCCCCCCCCCCCTCACTTGTTCTTTCCCTCGTCTCGGTAAATGGAACCCACGCTACGCCTAGGGCCTTCTTTTTCTCTCCCTTCCCTCCCCTCACGTTTGATTGGCTGTGTTGGTGTGAGTGTCTGTATGTGTTTGCATCTGTGTGCAATGGGGAGACGAGGTCGTGCCTCGCCGTGAGGAAGCTGCTTGTGTGTGTTCTCTGCCCCTCCCCCTCCCTTTCCCGACTTTTTTCCTCCTCCTCCTCTTCCTCGTCTCTGCCCCTTTCCGCGTGCCTGCGCCCCGCAATCTGTTGTGTCCTTTCTCTTCTCCTTCTGTTGTGCTTTTCAGCGCGGGCGCCTCCTGCCTCTATATATGTGTGTGTGTGTGTCGCGTGTCTGGGGAGAAGGACAACAGGTCAGTGCACTGCTGTTAGCTTTCTCTCTCCGTTGCCACGCATGTGATTCAACCGCTAACACACCGACTGACACGTCCCAAAGACCCGCATCTCGCACTCGCTCCAGAGCGCGCGGACAGGAAGGAGCGGCAGTCCGCGTGACCCGCTGCGTCGCACGACACGCCATCTCGACTGTGGTGTCGAGGATCTGACTGCGGCCCTTCGTGCACTCACCCCACCCCACCCCTTCCGTCTCCGTTCATGTGCCTTTGCTTCCTCGTGACATTTCTCATCACCGACCGCTCCTCGTCCGCGTCCTCATCTCCCCCCCCCTCCTCTCTCCCTAATCCTGTTCATAGCCCTCCTCACGGTGGCTCCACTAGCGCCGCCGCTGCACAGCGCATCCATCACCTACGCGCGCCGACGCATCGTAGGCGGCACCCTCATCCCTGTTGCCCACAACGGCGCGCAGCAGGGTGGCACTGCGTAGCGTTTCCGTCCTGCGCGGCGTGCACGGCCCCACCGACGCCACAGCGACTTGATTTGTTCCCCATCGACACATCACCCCCCTCCCGCGCCACCGCGCAGACGCCTCGTTGGCACGACATGGACAACGGTGAGTGGGGTGAAGGAGAGGAGGAGGTGGCACACTACCTCCGCGAGGAGCACCCACGCGTTGCGGCCTTGCCCGTGTCCATCCGCTTCCGCACGTTCGCGCCGCCGGCGCACGACACCCGCGTCCGCGCCGGTCGCTCCGCCAACGACTTCTTCCTGTACCGCCGTCGCCGCCTGGACGCCGCCATCGATGCGGAGCTGCACGCCGCGGGCGGGCCGGTCGTGCAGCCCGTGCAGTGCGTCCTTGTCGACTCCTTCACGATTGCGCAGCGGCAGCAGGCGACATACCAGTGGCTGGCGCAACGGCACAGCGCAGAGGAGGTGCTGCACCGCTTCGCCGTCGACCGCAAGCTCAATGCCGTGCCGTGCCTCGCCGCGGTGAACCGCGCGTTGGCGGTGCTCGGCCGCGAGGGGGGCGCTGACGCGGTGCTGGACGTGCTGGAGGATGTGCTACTCGACACCGCCGTCATCCCGCTCAGCACGCTGCTGGCGGCCATCAAGGCGCTCCCGAGTCACCCCGTGCGCGCCGCCCGCGTTGCGCTTACCTTCAAGGACTCGCTCGGGCCGCAGACGGTGCCGGCAAGCGTCTGGGGCAACCTCGGCGCCGCCCTCGCCCACGCCTCACTCCAGATGCCCAAGCCGCTCGAGGACCACTTCATGGAGCTGTTCGAGCGTGTGCTGGCCATGGTCAGTGCGTCGGCTGGCCGGCTCAGCGAGGTGCTCGTCGTCGCGTTTGGGCGGTGTCTGCTGTCGAGCAGCAAGCCGTGTGCGGCGGCGGTGCGGCTCGTGCGGGACGAGCTGCTCAGCGGGCGGAGCCGCGACGGCCTCACCGGCGCCCCGCTCCACCTTGGCGCCTTCCTGAGCGACCTCCTGGTGGAGCTGTGCCGCGAGGAAGCGAAGCGCGGCGCGGCGCGGGGGTCGAGGGCCGAGACGGACGCGCTGACGTTTGCTTGCGATGTGATCAAGTACGCCTACGCGGTGCGGGTGCAGCTGGCGCCGAGGGTCTTCGACGAGGTGCTCGCCCTGTGCGAGCGGCGCGAGGAGTACTACCGACTGTGCATCCTCTTTGTGTCCATGTGCGCCGTGTCCACGCCGTCGCTGGTGTCGCTGCTTCGGGTGCTCGAGGTGGTGGTGCAGGTGCGCGAGCTGCGGGCCCCACTGCAGCGCCTCCTGCCCCTCAGCTGCGCCGGCTTCTTTCTGTGGTGCCTCCAGCGGTACCCCGGCGTTTACGCGGCGCCGACAGACGCACCCGCCCACCACGCAGCCGTCCGCCGCGTCGGCACGCTTCTGGGCTGCCTCGCTGTGGAGGAGAGCGGCGCGGCGCGGCTGCCGGCGGTGCTGCACTTCCTCACGCAGGACCCTGCCGCCGCGGCAACGCCGCTCGCTGCCAGCGCCGTCGCAGCCGCCGTGCGGCGCTTCCGCGAGAGCCGCTGCCAGGCGGGCAAAGCAGTGTACGCCGGCCTCCTCCCCCTGCACGCCCCCGCGCTCGCCGCCGTCCTGCACATGCCGCCGCCCCCACCGACAGCGAGTCACGCGGCGGCAGCGACGGCGATCAGCACCGAGCTGCGCCGCCTCCTTCCCTCCGACGCCGTCTACTGCACTGTCCTCACCGCGGCGGCACTCGCCTCGCTGGCGACCCGCGCCGTCGCCGAGCAGGCGTACGTGCGGATGATGGAGTCGTACCAGCGCAAGGGCGGCGCCGTGGCGCTGCTCCCGTTTGAGTCCGTGTGCGCCTCCTTCGGGCTTCCGGAGAGCGCCCATGCGATGCTGCGCACGTGGCAGCGCGAGTACGCGTGGCTCGCCGTGCTGCCCATCAACCTGTCGCTCCACCTCGAGGGTTCCACCAACTGCGACGTCTGCTGCGCCGCCCTCCACGCGACTCGGCAGCTCCACAGCAAGGTGATGCTCCTGTGTGGCAGCGAGGCCGAGGCAGCAGCAGCGAAGGAGAAGAAGGCGGAGCCGGTCATCGTCATGGACGCGCTGGTGAAGCGCCTCACCGGTCAGTGACACAGCCTCGAGTTTGCGTGTACGTGTGTGTGTGTGTGTGTGTGTGGGTGTTTGCGTGTATCTGTGTGGGTGTGTGTTGGTTGGCAGCGCCTTTCCTCGCATGGCGCGTCTGGAAGGTACCCACAGTGCTCGCCATGCGGCTGCCTCACCGCACCGCCTCTGGCTCTGCCTCTCTCTCTCGCTACCTCGCCCCCCCCCCTCCCCGCGGCGAGCATCGCGTGGTGCTGACAAGCGCAAAAGGAAAGTCCTGTTTGAATTGCTTGAACACCGTTGCGCTGGGATGCGTTGCCTCGGCGTATGTGCAGCGCGCGCCTCTCATGCAAGCCCCCTGTGCATGTTTGTGCGCGTGGAAGCTCCACGTCGACACACACACAAGTGGTGCAGCGACGTGTGTGTTTTGTTTCCCTCCACGACTCCCGGCCGCACAGCCCTGGTGCTACTCTCCGTCTCTCTCTCAATCGCTGACTTCACCGTTTGATGTCGACACACAGCGGCCTTCACGTTTGAACGGTCGCCGCTTCACCCTTCCTCTCTCTTACTTCCTCAGCGGTGGTGCACAACACGCTCTGGTCCCGGCACAGACACACGCACGCCATTAGACTACACCCGATCTGCGCCATCGCTCCTGGCCTCACCGCACTGCGTGTCTGTGCACGACTGCATTCCGTGCTCTTTGGGCCCCGTAGGCGTCTTGCTGCCACACTCGGCACGGGCGCTGCCTCACCCCCCCCCCCCCGCCGCTCCGCCCTTGCTGCCGAACCAGGCGTGTGTCATGGCGGCGGCGGCGCCGGAGAAGCGGCCGAAGCCGCTGCACACGTACCCGGCCGACCTGCGGCCGAGCAGTTACGTACTAGCCCACAGCGGCTTTGACAGCCTGCGCTACAACGCTGTCGCCTACCTCGGCGGCCACACCCTCCTCACGAGCGGCGGCAAGTTCGTGCTGTTCCTCCACCTCGACTCGGGTCTCGTGGAGTCGCAGGATGGGCCGCAGGACGGCGCCGTCGGCTGCGTCGCCGTGCACCCGAGCGGGAAGTGGTACGTGGTCGGCGAGCGCCGCCCCGAGAGCCCGCTCCTGCGCGCGTACACCTGGCCGGCCCGTGCTGCGGCGCAGACGATGGCTGATGGCGCGGAGGTGGGCTACGGCGCGCTTGCGTTCAACACGGACGGCACGCGGCTCGCCTCCGTGGCGAGTGCGCCTGACTACACGCTCGCCATCTGGGACTGGCACAAGGCCTCGCTGCTGCTGCGCAGCAAGTGCTTCAACGCGGATGTCTTCACCGTCGCCTTCAGCCGCTTCGACGACGCCCTGCTCGTCACCGGCGGCGCGGGGCACATCAAGTTCTGGGCGATGGCGGACACCTTCACCGGCAAGAAACTCCAGGGCGCCCTGGGCAAGTTCGGCCGCCACGAGATCTCCGACGTCGCGACGTTTGCGGTGCTGGCTGACGGCAAGGTGCTCTCCGGCTCCGACTGCGGTGACCTGCTGCTGTGGGAGGGCGACCTGATTGCCTGCACCTTCGCCCGCGCCTTCACAGTCGACGAGGCCGGCGCGAATGGGGTGGGGCAGGCGCCGCACGACATCGAGCCCTGCCACGACGGCGCCATCAACTTCGTTGCACTGCACGGCGACTACGTCGTGACGGCCGGCGACGACGGCTTCATGCGGTACTGGAACCTGCACGAGCTGGAGGTGGCCGAGGGAAAAGGGCTGCCACCCTTCTACGCCCCCACGTGCGTGCACGAGGCGTGCGTGTCGCCGTCGTTCCGTGTCCGCTCCGTCACGCTCGACACCGAGCGCCACGAGTGGGTTCTCCTCGACGAGTGCGGCGCCGTCGCCACGCTGCCGTACCCCCTCCGCGACGGCCAGCTGGACACGTCGGCGCACACCGCGCGAATGTGCATGCAGCTCAACGGCGTTCCCCTGACATGCGCCGCCGTGTCTCCTGTCGAGCACATCGCCATCACCGGCGGCGCCGACGGTGTGGTGCGCTGCTTCGACTACGTGCAGGCTGCCGAGCGCTGCCGCGTGGAGTGGCCACGCGATGCCCGCAAACGAGCGGCGCCTGTGACGGACCTCAAGGTGCTGGGGCTGCTGTCCACTCCTCAGGTGACGCGGGCCGTGGTGGGCTTTGGCGACGGTACGGTGCGTCTGCTCGAGGTCACGGACGAGTCTCGCGCCGTGCGGGTGGTGGGTCAGTGGAAGGCACACGCCGACGGCCTCTGCGCGCTGGCAGTCAACGAGGAGGCGACGCAGGTGGCCAGCGTCTCGACGAACGGCCACGTTTTCTTCTTCACCGTCGAGGCGTCGCCGTGCTCGCTCGCCCCGGTCGGCTACTGCGTCGGACCTCTCTCGAACCCGACGTCCGCCGCGTGGGACGCCAATGCGGCGGGCGGGCACGGCGGCTGCGTGCTTGGCTTTGAGGGCGGCGAGCTGCTCTCGATTCACGCCCCGGCCCCCGGCTCCGTCGACCAGGAGGTCGGCTACGAGTTCCCGTGCGAGTACGACCTCGTGGCGATCCGCCAGCGGCAGCTACCGCCGCCCAAGACGCAGGCCGAGGAGCTCGAGCTGGACGACGCGGCGGCCGGCCTGCAGGAGGAGGACCTTGGGCCGTGGCCGATTGCGTTTGTCGTGTCGCTGCCCGGTGCGGGCTTCGCCGTCGGCATGGCCAAGGCCGAGCTCGCGTACGTCTACGCCGGCACCATCCGCTACCCGAACCGCCTCGAGCTGCCCCCGCTGCCCCCCACCGGCGTCGAGCCGCCCGACTACGTCGAGGACCCGCAGCTCAACATCTGCTACCGCGACTGCGTGCCGCAGCGCGCCTTCGTCAGCCCCAACGGCGCCCTCGTCGTGTGCGCGGACGGCAACAGGCTGCTGCTACGCGAGGCGCGCGACCGCGCGCAGCTCTTTCTGCTCGGCGCCGCGCACGACAGCACAAGCGGCGCCGTCACGGGGGCCTTCCTCTCCTACGACGGCAGCGTGCTCGTCTCGGTCGGCACAGACGGCCTCGTCGTCACACAGCTGCGCACCGGCCACACCGCCCCGCCTGCGGCGCCGCGCCTCGTGACCGCCGTGGAGGCGCCGCAGACGAGCGCCGCCGCTGCGGTCGCGGTCGCCGCTGTCAAGGCTGCGGCCCCTGCGGTAGAGGCACAGGCAGCGTCCGCCGCCGAGGCGCCGGCGCTGTCGGTGCAGGAGCAGAAGGAGGCGGACGACGCGTCCCGCGCCGCGGCGGTGCGGGAGGCGAGCCTGCAGCGCTTTCTCAAGAAGCTCGAGAAGGTGCGGGACGCCTACGCGGACGTGGTGCGGCGCAACGAGCGGCTTCCGGCGGAGCAGCGGCTGAGCAAGGACGCGATGCAGCTGGACGCCTCGTTGCAGGAGGCCCTCAACGCGGAGAAGCAGCGTCGCGTCAAGGAGGCGGAGACGGAGTACATCCTGGCCACCGCCCGCGAGGACGTCAAGACGGCGAAGCTCAAGCGCCGCTTCGTGGACAGCCTTCTTTACGACCGCTTTGAGCTCACCGCCATCGACGCGGGCTTCAGCGTGGCCTCGATGCGGCTCTTCGACCCGCACGCGTCCATCACGGCCATCAACGCCGCCGCCCAGCAGCTGGCCGACTCTGACGGCGACTCCGGACTCGACATGGACGACGGCGGCGATGGCGGCGACGCGGACGGCAGCGGCAGCGACGCGGGCGACGGCGGCGGCGGTGGCGGTGGCGGTGGCGGTGGCGGTGGCGGCCTCGGTGGGACGGTGGGCGAGGGCGCGGTGGGCGGAGAAGGCTCGGCCGCCTCCGGCGGCCCACACGGCGGCGCCGCACGCGGCCGCCACGACGACCTGCAGGGTGCAGCGACGATCGGCGCCTCTGTTCGGCAGCAGCTCGACAAGATGGACGCACGCCGTTGCGAGCGGCAGGAGCGCCGCGACGGCTACGGGCTGCTGCTCGAGCGCAAGCCCAATCCTGCCATCGACGACGCTGCCCTCAAGCAGCAGGTCACGCTTGACGTGAGGAATCGCGGCGAGTGCACGTTCCGCACAGACGCAGCGTACCGTGGCGAGCGCCGGTTCCGCCCTACCGCGGCGGCGAAGCTGCAGCGCATGACGCACCTCGAGGAAGACACAGTGCGCATCAAGACCGCCTTCAACGAGGAACTGCTGAAGCTGCGCGACGAGAAGCGCGTCGCCCTGGCGCGGCTGAACGGCCTGCGCCGCGAATACGGCCAGGTGCGCTGCCAGCTCGGCCTGTGCGCCGCGCCCGACATGCCCGACCTGGAGCTTGCCCCCGAGGAGGAGCTCGAGAAGCTCTACACGATGTCGCGCGAGAAGCTGGACGCGTACAACGCGCACAAGACGGAGGAGCGGGCTCGGGCCGAGGAGGCAAAGAAGGCGCAGCGCGGCTTCGGCGCCGACCTCGCCGGCGCGCAGGCTCGCGAGCGCTCGCGCGGCTCGTCGGCCGCTGCTGCCGGAACGGTGCACAGCAGCATCACTGCGGCCCAGAAGCGTTCCAAGGGAAGTCACTTCGCCTCCTCCTACCTCGAGCGCGGCTCGCGGCAGAGCGTCATGGGCGGCGTCGCGATGCGGGAGCGCATGGACGCGGAGCTGAAGGGCAAGCTGGAGAACGTGAAACTCACGCCGGAGGAGAAGGAGGAGCGGGAGATGCAACGTGCCTTGCTCAAGCGCGCCATGCGCCGTCTCGAGGCCGCCATGGAGGTCATCCGGGCAGAGTTCAACGACAAGCTGGAGGCGATGCGCCTCCGTCGCGCCGGCCTCGACGTTGACCTGTGCCTCATGACGAGCCGCCTCACGCTGCTGCACCGCGAGTACCAGCTGCTGCTGGTGTTCCGCTCGCAGGACAAGAAGCTGCGCGCGGCCATGACGGCGGTGAAGCAGGAGCGCGAGTCGATGCAGCGCGCCATCACGTCGCAGCACGCCGACGTGTCCACGACGGAGGACCGCATCAAGCAGCTGGCGGCGCAGCTCAAGTCCACAAACCAGGCGGCGGAGGCCTACATGGACGAGCACTGCCCCAGCGACAAGCTGGCGTACATCAAGCGGGTGTACTACCGCCAGCTGAAGCGTCGGCGCCGTGCCGAGGACGGCGATGACGACGACGACATCACCAGTGACGACGACGAAGAGGAGGACGACGGCATCGGCGAGGAGGTGCGCCCGCCGAACTGCAGCGTGGAGGCGTGGGAGCGCATGCTGCAACTCCGCGTGGCGCGCCTCGACCTCAGCGACGCGAGTGACGCGGCCAAGGCGGAGGTGGCGAGTGTGCGCAAGCAGCTGGAGCGCAGCGAGCACCGCCTGCACGAGCTCGCCGAGCACGTCAAGCAGTGCCGGACCGAGATGCAGGCGCTTGAGGCGCAGAAGCGCAAGGAGCTGAACCTCCTCTACACAGTTGTGCCGCTGCGGCTGAGCCAGATGCGGTGTCTCGAGAAGGGTGCGCGTCTGCCGTCGCACCTGCCCGAGCAGCCGGTGCTGGTCATCTCGGCGGAGCAGATGAACGCGCTGCGCCAGCGCATCTTCGACCTGGCGGACCAGAAGGTGCAGCGCGGCGAGGAGCTGTCGAGGCTGATCACGGAGCTGCAGCCGCTGAAGGAGTCCCGCGCGGCCGCGAACCGTCTCTACGAGGAGTGGCAGGCGAAGGTGAACGAGGTCATGCTCTTGAAGTTCGGCCAGTACGTTGATCTCGAGATGCTCGAGTCGTGCGGCTCCAGCTGGGCGGTGGAGGCGAAGAAGGAGGAGCTGCGCCACCTCGAACTCAAGTGGGCGCGGACTGTGAAGAAGATCGAGAATCAGATTGCCGACATGCGTACGCGCCTGCAAGGCAAGGTGTTCGAGAACACGAACCTCCTGCAGAACCTCGGCGACCTGGAGCTGGAGCGGCAGCAGGTGGACTCGGCGCTGTCGCACGCCACGTCCAAGACGGTGCAGCACTACCGCGGCTCCACGGTTGCCTCGAAGCAGGAGCGCTCAGCGCTGCGCGAGCTGATTGCGGCGCAGCAGGAGGAGATGGACGCCTTGAACGCCGAGATCCTCATGCTGAAGCGCAAGGGAGGCCACGTCTACAGCCCCGCCATGATCTAGTCTCCGACACGTCCGCCGCCTCGTGCTTTCGCGTCTTGCTTTGCTTTCCGTGTCGTGAAGTCTGTTCGCCGTGCCTCGCCGCGCCGCAGTGCTCGATCTGCGATGCACTGGAGGTGCTGATGTAAAGATGTACACAAGTCGTCCCGGCAGGGAGCCAGAGAGAGAGGGAAAGAGCTTATTTGCGGACTCCTTCATCCGCCTCCTTGTTTGTTTGTTGTGTCGGGGTGTGCCCCCCCCCCCCTCCCCCCACCCCACCCCGCAATTACTTGCCCTCTTTCGTCGGCGGCTTGAAGCAACCGTCGCCTTCCCCCACACACCGCCCGAACAAGCCGACAACGTAACACGGTCCACTGCGCGTCGCAGGTCGCTGTGGCGCAAAGCCGCTGTGCCCTTGGCGTGAGTCCGCGCCACGGCACGTAGGGGCACACAGCGGCGGCGAGACTCCTCCCCCTCTCGCCCCCTCCCCCCTCCCTCCCTCCCACCTCGTCGCTCACGAGTTGAGGAGAGGAAGCAACACTAGACACGGCATTGCAGGGCCTGCCCCGTCTATTGGTCCACACAAACCGGCATTTGGCACAACACTCCGATGCCGCGTGGTCAGCAGTCAGCCTCTCTCTCTCTATCAGACACACACTGCGCCCCTTCCATGCCTGGCACTCAACGAGCGCCTCCTTCTCCGTCTCGCACATCCACACCGTTGTCGCTCCCTCACCCTCCTTCCCCCCTCGCACCCCCTCCCCCGCCGCTCTCCCCTCTTCGTCCGCCCTCACTCCACCGCTCCGTCGCACAGAAATCGAAACGCGCAGCGAAGTCACTGAGTTTTAGTTCAATTTCTCTCTTCCCCTTCCCCCACCGTCGTCATCCAAGCGGACGCCCTCTCGCCCTTTCTCACGTCGCTCGAAGCCCGTTCCGGTGTGCTGGGTGCTCGTCAACATCGCCCTTGTACGTCACGGCCCGTGCGCTTCCCTCCACTCCCATCACCGCAGCCGCTCGTCGCTTCTTCTACTCGCCTTCCCCTTATTTCTCTCTTTTGGTGGCTGGCGGCCTGCGCGTCTCGCGACCGAGGACCCACCACCACACCCCTGTACCGGCTTCTTTTCTTTTTTTCCCCCTTTCTCCCCCGCATCAGCACTCGACTCGCCGGCTCCAAACCGCGAAGTGCGCTCGATTTCAGTCCCAGGTCCCAATTGCCCCTCCGCCTTCCCTCACCGAGATCACCAGACGAGAGGGTTGACCATCGCATTGGCACTTCAACCCTCAAAACAAAGACGCGAACTCACGCACACCGGACCCGTACCACACCCCGCATTGCCGTAGCATAGCCACCCCAACACAACCACACACATACACACTCACATCGCCATGTCCCTCTTTGGTGAGCCCCTGCCCTTCGAGGATGACACGGCGACCTCGCTGATCCGCCGCGCCGGCTTCCCGCCGGACAAGACGTACGACCAGATGCCGGAGGTGTACCTCTGCCCGTGCTGCAGCGAGTTCAGCAAGCAGCAGGAGCGCGAGCGCCTCCTCCGCGAGGCCCGCGACGTCAAGGAGGCGGAGCACCGCAAGCTGATGCAGCTGGACGTCTTCGAGGAGCGCGCGCGCCCGCTGCCCTCGGGCGACAGCCGTCGCAAGACCTACCGCCGCATCGCCGAGGACGATGAGCCGGTGGAGACGGCCCCGAGCGTGCCGCCGCCGCCGCCGACGATCGACGACCTGCGTCGCGCCAAGAAGGACCAGAACGTGCCGAAGCTCGTCGTGACGGTGCACCACGGCCGCAACATCAGCGCCGAGGCCCCGGACCCGATCTCCGTCATTGTCCGCTGCGGCGCCTTCGAGGGCCAGACGGCGAAGGTGCAGCGCGGCAAGGAGGTCGCGACGCCGTGGGAGGAGCTCTTCGAGTTCCCGTACATGAACTCCAACGAGCCGCTCGAGGTGCTCGTCGTCAACGATGCGCTGCCGGAGACGAACGACCAGCTTGTCGGCGGTGTCGTGGTGCCGAGCGACGCGCTGCACGACCGCACGCGCGGCGATCAGGAGCCGCTGCCGGTGATGCCGGAGGAGAGCATGCAGACGGGCTACGGCACCTGCCAGGAGGGCCCGCTGGGCGCCATCGTGGCCTCCTGGTACGTACGCGACGGCGACGAGAAGATCGACGAGGAGGCGATGGAGCAGCAGACGCTCAGCGTCCCGCTCGGCTGCACGTTTGTGGCCCACCGCGTGTTCCAGTACACGGACCACGGCGCGGAGCCCTACCCGGGCGGCGTGCTCTGCGTGCTGCGCGACACGGACGACAACTGCTCCGAGTCGGTGCTCTACACCCCCGGCCCGAACCCCGAGCCGTCGCTGTCGCCCTACTACACCAAGGAGGGCTACCACTACCTGCCTGAGAACCCGTCGCAGATCATGCAGCTCAACACGGAGAAGAAGCTCGGCCACATCCTCATCTGTGTGCCCAAGCAGCAGGAGAGCGCCGCCGAGGAGGAGGAGGAGCTCCTCGTCATCGGCGCCGTCCCGCTCGACTTCGAGCGGCTGTACCACAAGGGCAGCGCGGTGCTTCTGATTGAGTCAAAGTCGAAGGAGGACGCGCTCTGGGGCGAGATCGCGATTGAGTGGGCCAACAAGCCCCTCGACGAGGAGGAGCCGCACCCCGCCTCGCTGGAGGTGCAGAAGGAGTCGCTCTTCGTGACAGTCGTCCGCGGCCTCAACCTCGTGCGCCGCGACGGCGAGGCGGTGGAGACGGGCTACGTCTCCGTGGCCACTGGCGACCTCGAGGGCGCCACGGTGGAGGCGCCGCGTGTCGAGGACGAGGAGGGCAACCACGTCATCAACTGGAACCAGGAGGTGCGCTTCATCGAGGTGGACCCGAACCAGAAGGACATAGAGGTGCAGGTCTACGAGAACGGTCGCCTTGTCTGCATCGGCGGGTGCGAGCTGGACGAGCAGGACGAGGGCGTCGTGATTGTGTCGATGCGCCAGGCCGCCAACGCCAGCGAGGACGCTGGCGAGATCGTGGTCAGCTACAAGCGCCTGCACGCCCCGCCCACGGAGGAAGAGGCCGCGCAGCAGCGCGCGGCAGCGGCGGCCGCAGCCGCCGACCACGGCGCCGACGAGGAGGACGAGGAGGACGAGGAGCGGGAGGAGCCGCACGCCGCAGCCGCCGACCACGGCGCCGACGAGAAGAACGAGGAGGACGAGGAGGACGAGGAGGACGAGGAGGACGAGGAGCCGCACGCCGCAGCCGCCGACCACGGCGCCGACGAGGTGGACGAGGAGGAGGAGGAGGAGCCGCAGCCGGCGAAGCGCGCCCCGTCCGCGCAGCGCGCCGCGAGCTCGCACAAGGAGGAGACCTCCAACGCGGCTCACTCGCGCTCGCAGTCCGCGCAGTCCAAGAGCGGCAAGGCATCCCAGCACGACGTGGAGGAAGCCGACGGTGCGGAGGAGGCCGACGGGGAGGCGCAGGAGGAGGCGTACGCTGGCGAAGGCGCTGACGCGGCCGACCGCGAGGAGGGTGCTGAGGAGGAGGCACAGGAGGATGAGGCCGCGGGGCAGGAGCAAGAGCAGCAGCAGCAGCAGGAGCAGCAGCAGCAGCAGCAGCAGCAGCAGCAGCAGCAGCAGGAGCAGCAGCAGGAGCAGCAGCAGGAGCAGCAGCAGGAGAAGCAGCAGCAGCAGCAGGAGCAGAAGCAGCAGCAGCAGCAGCAGCAGCAGCAGGAGCAGCAGCATGAGCAGCAGCAGGAGGAGCTCTATCCCGAGGACGACGAGGACGCCCACCACGAGGAGGAGGCGCAAGAGGACGAGGACGAGGCGCAGGCGCAGGCGCAGGAGGACGAGGCGGACGAGGCCCAGGCCGAGGAGGACGACGAGGCGCAGGAGAAGGAGGAGGCGTACCCCACGGAGGACCAGGCCGAGGAGCACGGGGACAACGCCAACGCCGCCAAGGACGCTGACCAGGCCGAGCACGAAGCCGCCGAGGCTGCGGAAGGCGCAGACCAGGCAGAGGCGTACCCCACTGAGGACCAGGCCGAGGAGCACGGGGACAACGCCAACGCCGCCGAGGACGCTGACCAGGCCGAGCACGAAGCCGTCGAGGCTGCGGAAGGCGCAGACCAGGCAGAGGCGTACCCCACTGAGGACCAGGCCGAGGAGCACGAGGACAACGCCAACGCCGCCGAGGACGCTGACCAGGCCGAGCACGAGGCCACAAAGGCTGCGGAAGGCGCAGACCAGGCAGAGGCGGAGCAGGAGGAGGACGGCGCCGAGGGTGCTGAGGGCGCCGACGGTGCCGAAGATGCCGATGGCGCTCAGGGCGAGGAGGACGACGAGCCGCAGCCCGAGGAGAGCGAGCCGCAGCCGTACGAGGGCGAGGGCGAGGATGAGGGCGCGTATGCCGGCGAAGGGGTGGAGGGCGAGGACGAAGGCGCGTACGCCGGCGAAGGGGTGGAGGGCGAGGAGGACGAGGCGGCCGAGGTGGAGCCTGGGGAGTACCAGGCGGAGGAGCAGCCCGAGGAGGAGCAGGAGCCGCCGGCGATGCGGTACGGCGACGAGCAGGAGCCGGCCACGGCGGGTGAGCAGGACCAGGCCGCCTACTCCGTGCCCGCCGGCAAGCCGACGCGGCGCCGCATGTCGTGGGCTGCGGCCTCGCCGAAGAAGAGCGGCTACCAGCAGCCCTGGTACCCGTCCGGCGCGCCGGAGACGGACCAGCACATCCCCTTCTCCAAGACGAAGCTCTCCAAGAAGAACCGCGAGAACATTCGCGAGCTGGAGACGCGCAAGATGCGCATCGAGGAGGAGTCGGTGCGCCGCGCTAGCACCCCGCCTCGCTCGAGCACGCGCGGCGGGTCTCCCAACTCGCAGTAGGTTGAGCGCAGCACGCGCGTCGTCACGCGTTTGCCGTGACACGCCACAAAGGCGTTCGTCCTTTAGTTTCTCGGTTCTTTCACCCCACCGCTGTACCGTCTCCTTTGCGGACTCCGTCTTGTCTGGTTTTCTTCTACGGATGTAGCGGCGAACCCAAGAACGCTTCGAGGCCGCCTTGCTTCCCCATCCCCGCACGTTTCCCGACCCGGGTCGCTGGTATGCGTCGGCGCCGCGCTCGCATTGGCGCGTCCGCCGTGTTCCGTTTTTGTTTCATGTAACTCACGCCGAGCAAACGATGTGCGAGGCGGGTGCGCCTTCAGTGCCTCGCGGCGGCCCCTCTCCCCTCCATGATCAATCGTGTGCCTCCGTCCTGTTCATCGTCGTCTTCTTTCCTGCCGTCTCGGCACGAGCCAAGAAGAAGCAGGCGTCGACTCAGACGGCGAGATGCTTCCCCTGTATTGTTGTTGCGACTGCGTTGATGTCACACGTTCCGTGCGTGTGTGTGTGTGTGTGTGTGTGTGTTAGTGATCTTGTGTTGTTGTCTGACTGTGCATCATGTTGTCAAGTGCGACGCGAAAGGAAGGTGGCACGAGAAAGCTGCGTGTTGACGCGTCTACGCGTGTAGCGCGAATGAACAGTGCACCTCCTCACCACTCCTCCCCTCCTCCGTCCACGTCTAGCAGGCGCGACCATGTCCCCGCCCCACTACTGGCCTCTGCCAGCGCGCCATCTCTCTTCCCTGTAAGCCACCTGTACGGTTCTTTACTCGCTTTGCTCTAGTGCTCTTGTCGGTGTTGTGTTTGTTTCTTCTTCTTCTTCTCCCCCTCCCCTCTCTCGTTCCATTGTAGTTCCACCGTTGTCCCGCCCCTTTGTCACGGCTCTGTGCGTGTCTGTCTGCGTGTGTTTGTGTGTGCACGGTTTGACTGTGTGTTTGTGTGTGTGTGTGTGTGTGCGTGTGCGTGGCCCCCTTGCGTGCTTGCGTTGCTTCATCGTCGGAGAGTCGCTTGAAGGAGGCAAGCGTGCCAAGTCGTCTTCTTCGCCCGTCTGAGCCTCCCGCCCCCCTTCCCCAACTCCTCCTCCTTGTATCACTTCCGGCTGCGTCGCATGGCAACCCTGGTGGTTTCCACACTCTTCGTTGTCTGTCAGTCATGTGCCTTGTCGCTTGTCTGTCCTGGATGGTTGATTGCCCTGTACCCCCAACCCCACCCCAGTCCTTGTTCCACTTCTCCGCGCCGCGCCCTGGGTGCGACAGGAGGAGGCTGATGTGGTGCGTAAATGTCTGACTTCTTTTCCCCGTTGTTCTGGCGTGATGGAGTTGACTTTCACATCTTGGCGCTGGACAGGGTCCTCGTAGAAAAAGGTGAAAATGCCGAGCAGCGGTCTTGTGGCGCTTTGCTGTTGCCGTGCTCGTGCGCATGTCTGACTGACTGCCCTTTCAGTCTTTGCTTGCTGTCGCTGTTGGTGTTTTGTTTTCTCTTGTTTGGTGGTGCGTATGGGTTCATCTCGCCGTTGCCCTCCTGTGGTGGGCCTCGCGGAGATGGCGGTGTCGTGCACAGACGAGGTGGAGCGGGCGGCTTGAGTTTCTCTTCCCGACCCAGCGCGCTCTCTCTGGCGCACGTGCTTTGGCTTCTCTGTATCTCCCCTGATTTCGCTTTGATTTCTCCTTTCCCCCGTCTGTGTGGGACGTGGGTGTTTCGGTGCCGCGGTCAAGCGCACGTTCCCGTTTCTCTCGTCCCCTGCACGTCCGGCGCTCCCGCTGCACACCGCCTCGATCTCCCACGACGCTGTGCGAGCGTCGAGCGTGCCGGAGACGGCGAAAGGAACACCACGCTCCCCACTCTGTCGTGAAACACCAACGCACTACCAAACACACACACACACACACACGCGACCGGACCACGCGCAGTGCGGCACACTCGCACCCACGCGAGCGCAGCGCGACATGACGCGTCGTCTATTCGCCGCCGCGGCACCCCAGCCCTGGAGCAGACAAGCCTCTCGTCGCGTGGGGTACCGAGCAGCACGCGAAGTCGGCGCCGTCGCGCGCTCTCTTTCTCTTGTGTTTCTCGGGTTGCGTGCAGCCGGGCTCTTCACCAGCGCGGTTGGCTGCGCGCTCTCCTCTGATGGCCCCGCGGCATCGAGTGATGCGCGGAGAGGGGCTTTTTACGTGCTGGCAGCCCGGGGCCGGGCCCCGCTCACTCGGATTTCACCGTGCGGCACGGCTCTCTGCAGTCTGTGCCGAGGGCTGTTGGGGCACGGCACAAGGCCTCTCGCATGCGATGCACGTCAACACCACCAGTCCCACCCTTTCCTCTCCCCGCCTTCCTTTGCTCCCTCTCTCGCCTCGCCTTCCGCAGCTCACCGTTGTCGGCCCGTGTGAGCACGACCCCGATACCGGCACCCACTCGTCTGTGCAGTATCAGCCGCTGCCGCTTTTCGAAAACTTCTCCGCGCACTCGCCTTCTTCCGGCTTCTTCCCATCCTCCCTCTTCCCCCCCCCCTTCCGCGTCTGGCTCTCTGCCCGCCTCTCTCTCTGAGGATGGCGGATCCGCTGGCGCTGCAGGCAACGCGCAAGGCCCTGATTGAAGGCAAGGCAGACGCGCGCACCAAAGCGGCGCAGACCGTCACGGCACGCACCTCACAGCTCTTCAAGGATGTCCCTGTGACGGAGGCGGAGGACGTCGTGCTGATGGAGCTGCGCGGGGTCGAGGAGCGGCTCCTGTGCAACACCGCCGCCGTGTATCGCCGCGCCGGTCTCATCTGCGTGCGCGCCGTGTGCGCCGGCCTCCCGCCCCACCCACTGGGCACCGAGCTGCTCGTACGACTGCTCGACCCCGTCCTGCGCTGCATGGGCGACGCGGACCCCATCGTCCGCATCGCGGCCATCGAGGCGTGCTACGACCTGGTGCGCCACCACGGCGCGGAGGCGTGGACGACGCGCTTCTCGGACCTCTTCACGGCCCTCTCCATCGCCGTGAGCGACCGCGACAAGCGCGTTTTCCTGCTGGCCGAGGAGGTGTCGTGCACGCTCAAGGAGGCCGTGGGCCACAGCGGTGCCGCGGCGGTTGACATGGGCGCCTTCGCCGCCTTTGTGTGCGACACTCTCGGCAGCTACACGTCGTCGTCGGGGTCACTGATGATTGACGTGGCGGCCGCGGTGCCGCAGTGGGTTCTAAACTGGCTGCGGTTCGTTTTGGAGCTTCCGGGCTGCCACTTCGCCGCCTCGATGGCCTCGCTGCTCCGAGTGCTGCTCGCCGCGTCGGTGAGCAACGACACAAATGTGTTTGACATTCTGCGCGGGTGCCGTCAGGATGTGTCGCGGCACTACTCCACGGAGACGGCGGCAGACGTGTGCGAGGTGGTCACCACGCTGTGCTCGTGCGTCCGCGACACCGCCTCTGCCCGGACGCGCGTCTTCTGCCTCGAGTGGCTCGCCGAGCTCGTGCACCTCGGCATTCGCGACGACGTTCTGCAGCGCCACCTCTCGCGGGTGCTGCAGGCAACCCTGCCGGAGCTCAGCTCGCACGACGGGGCCACGCACGCGGCGGCGGTGGTGGCCAACCGCGAGGTGCAGCACGCCCTCGTCGCCGTCGGCGACGGCGTCACTGCCGGGGTCGCGGAGCTCCTCCTCCGTGGGGTTGTGGACCTGTTGGACAGCGGCGCCGGCGAGGAGACGCTGCTGGGCGGGCTGGAGTGGCTGCTGGTCCTCCACCACCTCTCGCCCCCGACCTCGGAGCGGGCGCTCGACAGCGTGCTCGGACGCCTTGTCGTGCTGCTCGACGTTGCGGCGGAGGGGGTGGCGCAGCGGGCCACCGAAGTGGCGTGCGCGTTGACAAGCGGCGACCACTTCGCGGAGATGGTGCAGCTGGTGCTGCATCGCCTTCTGCACCACCAGCATGACGGCCTGCTCCTGCGGCGCTTCCCCGATGTGGTGCGGCGCCTGCACACCCTTCGGAGCGGGCTGGACAAGGACGGCAGCGTGGATGGCTGCGTGCTCGTCTGCTTTGCACGTGGCCTGTGCACCCTCGCAGACCTGCGCTTTGTCAGCAAGGTGGTGCTCTCGCTGCAGGCCATGCTCGTCACATTCCCGGAGTTCGACGACGTCCGCGCAGTGCTGCGCCGCGGGCTCGCGGACGCGGGCACGGACCGCCTTTTCGGCGTACTGCTGGACTGCTGGGCCCACAACGCCGTCGCCCTCCTCTCGCTCGGGCTACTCTCGCGCCACTTCGCCCTCACCCTGCGCATCTGCGAGCACCTCGGTGCTGGCGAGATGTCGGTGGCGACGTACGTGCAGCTCGACCACCTCGTGCAGCAGCTGGAGTTGTCCGCTTTTACGTTTCTGCGCGTCTCTCTCCTGCACCCGGCCGCGTGCCCCGCGCTCGTGCGAACGCTTTACATGCTGCTTCTCCTCCTCCCCCAGTCCTCGCCGCACTACGACCTGCTTTCGCGCCGCCTGCAGCCCCTCACAGTACTGGCGCAGTTGGACGCCGCGGTGGATTCGCAATGCTCGACGGCGGCGACACCACAGCCGCGGGAGGTGACGCCTGAGCAGTGGGACCGCTTTGTGTCCGCGCAGGAGGCGCTGTTGCTCTACGAGCAGGCCCTCTAGTCTTCAGCACTGCCTGCCTCACCCAGCGACGCCTCCGTTGCGTTCGCCCCACCACCCACCAGCCTCTCCATTCTTTATCGTTGCTACCCCTCCCCTTTGCGCCGGTGCTCCCCCCCCCACCCACCCGCTCCACCACCACCATCACCACTTGGTGCGGTTGTTGCTGCGTCCGACCACCTGCCATCGGCAATCGGGCCACACGAACTCGCGCGCTGCAAGCAGGAGCAACCTCGCAAGGCCGTGCGCTGTGCTCTTCAGCCTTCTCCTTCTCTCTCTGTAGCAGGGGCCCACGCGCATCGCGCCTGAGAAGTGTGACGAGCGACGAGGGAGCCGCGACACGCCTCCCTCCCTCTCGTCTGGCCGAGCGCTGAGGAACGGCCGATGCGCCGTCGGCCCTTCGCGGCGGCGCCCTCGCACCGCACTGCGTGGTGCAAACCGCGGTGTCCCCGCGCCTCCGCACGGCGCTGCGTCTGCCCGTCGCGCCTCGCGACTCTCTTCCAACCATCCTTCTTCACATACGGCCCCTGTTCTCTATCGCATTGCGTTCTGGTGGGATTCACGTGGGGCACCGCACCCCCCTCCTTCTCACTCCTCAACTCAAGCATCTTCACGCTCTTCAACACACCACGCCAAAACCCGCCCTCCCCCCTCCCCCCCTGTCTCCGTCCTCCATCCCGTTCCCCTGATCACGATGTCGACTGCCTCCGCTGCCGCCGCCGCCGCTGGTCCGGCGATCCCGAAGATGCTCCCGAAGGTGTTCCACAGTTGGGTGGGCACGGGGCGCATCTTCGGCTTCCTCACCCCGTACGAGCGCAACCCTGTGATTGGGTACCTCAACTCAATCTACAACACTGCGCCGCTCTTCAAGTGGTCGCTGTCGATTGTGCCGCTGTGCGGTATCGTGTCCGGCAACCCGCCGGTGGAGAAGGTGGACTTCAACTCGAGCGCCGCGCTGTGCGCTACCGGTGTTGTCTGGTTCGTGTACGCCCTGCTCATCCAGCCGCAGAACTCGGGCAGCCGCTCTCTTGCCCTGGTCAACGTCTGCCTCGCCTCCGTGAACGGCTACAACTGCTACCGTAGCGCCGCGTACAAACGTGGCCTGGCGGCCAAGACGAAGAGCATCGAGTAGGGACGCGGGCCCTTCAAGCGACCTGTTCACCATCCCCACGCCCTCGGCCAGTGGCCCACGGTAACTGTCCTTAACATGCTGGGTGGCAGCCCGTTCATTGCTTTCTTTGTCAGTCCGCACGCAGCATCGCGTTTGCGGGCACGCGTAGTTCCCCATCGCCATCTCCAGGATGGACACTTCAGCCCCACGCCTTCTGTGTCTGTGTGTCTGTGTGTGTGTGTGTGAGTGCTTTGTTTTTAGCGTCTTCAGGCGGCATCCCCCTCTCCACCTCAGTCGCCCTTCGCCCCCCCCGCTCTCCCAACGCTCTCTCTCTCCTCACTTCACACGGGATGACAGAGAGACACAGGCGGGTGCGTGTCCATGTGCAGGTGGCTGGACGTGCGCCGACGGCTCTGTCCGTGCTGCCTGCCGTGCCTCCAGCTTCCCTTTCCGGTAGTCATGAGAGAGCGCGGCATGCGGGCGGCCGTGGGCCCGACTGGGCGGCACCGCCTGCACCACCACGTTTTTGTCCTTCAAAAGTCCTGCGCGCCGCCCCGCCGTTCCCGCCGTGCAACACGGCGTGGATAACGTGACACAAATTCCACGGAAGCATCGCTTTACACCAGTAAACACAGAAGTGAAGGTCACGTGGGTGTTTGTGAAGGAGCGGCGAGGACAGCAGCGCAGTCCCCTCTCACCTCCTCGCTCATGTCGAGGTGCAAACTCGTGCGGGCGGGGTGTGGTGACAGCACATCGTGCCGCGCGCCCTGCTACGCAACGGAAGCCGCACAAACGCCAGGCTCGCCGCGCTGCAAGTGAAAGATAAGCGTCGTGTGATTCTGCGTGTGTGTGTGTGTGTGTGGATGGAAGACCTCAGCAGCGGCGGCAGCTACACCGGTACTGCTTCTTCTCTCCCTCTTCCCCCCCCCCCTGTCGTACACACACACACACACACACACACACACACACACACACACGCAGTCCTCTTGTCTCCCTGCGGTCTTCGAACGAGTTCCCTTCCCGAGCTTCGGCCTCGCCTTATCGCTCACCTCACCTTCTCCCATTCCTTCTCTTGGATTGTCCGCTCGTCCACGTCAGCTGGGTGCCCGACCCTCACTACAACCCGCTCCGTGCTCACGCATCGGCACGCGGGCTGCTTTTGCCATTGTTGTCAACAGTTCTGCGCGCATGCGCTTCCGACGGAGAAGCAGACACGCGCCAACCAGGCCAGCGTAGGGGTGCGGTAGAGAGTAGCGATGCTGTCGAACGGGCTCCGGCTCCTGCTTCGCCCGTACCAGCGGGTGGCCTTCTCGAAGCGGAGCAGCGCCGGTGGTTTGAACCTCAACAAGGGCGCGCTGACCGAGCGCGACAGGGGCGACAGCTTCACGGAGCCAGCGGTGTACCGCAGCAAAACCAGCGTGACAGCGATGCTAAAGACACACCGCAAAGAGCGGCGCCTGCTGAAAGAGGAGCGGCAGCGCACCATGATGGGTGAACTCGGCCTCGATGCCCGAACCGAAGAGGCCCTGCACAGTGGGCAGCGTCTGCCGCAGACGCCGGCCGAGCTGCAGGCCGTCCGCTCCTCCGACGACGCTCTTGCTGCGGCGCGCCACGACAGCGCGGACTACAGCGGCACCATGCGCCAGCTCATGCGACGCGAGGTCGACCGTCGTAGCCACGTCCTGGACAAGTTCGGTCAGCCGCCCACGTCGCGCGAGTTTCACCAGCTTTTCCGCAGTCTGCGCGCGGCGGACGCGGACGAGGAGGCTGTGGAGCGGCACCAGCGGCGACTTGTGGAAGAGCATGGCGTATACCCGACCGCTCGCATAGACGCCTTCATGCTGGATGACGACACGTACTTCCCGGACTGGGTCAAGGTGCTGCCGTACAGCATCCGCGACCGCGTGAAGTTTGGCTCGCTCGGCCTCACCGAGGAGGACGAGGCGCTGCGAGTGCGGCTAGCACGGCTGCCGCGCGACGCGCGGCTGCGGGAGTGGAAGCGGCTCAAGACGGCAAAGGAGTACCGCGCGGCCAACGAGGAGACACTGACGCTGACGGAGCTGCGCGACGTGCGCCAGGGGAAGCGGCGCTTTCACTGGCTGCAGCGGAAGCGCGAGAAGCGGGCGTCGGCACTGCGACGCATGGCAATGCGCAAGCCGGAGGGGTATGAGCTGTGGCCCTCCTCCGTCACAGACTTCAGCCAGCGCATCGCCTTCGTTGCGCAGCACGTCGAGAACGGCGTGCAGACAGGCGGCGAGTGGCCGCTGAGCCAGGACGAGCTGGCGAAAGCAAAGGTCGGACGCGGGCGGCGGGAGGCGGAGCGGACCTTCCTCATGTCGGCGGAGGAGAAGAGGGCGACAAAGCAGGCCGGCGGCCGCGGGATACACGGCGGGATGCAGGAGCTGCTCGGGGCGCTGGACCAGCCAGAGAAGCGGTACAAGAAACTGTCGCGGCAAGTCTACGCCAACCGCGTCAATGCCGTCGTTCATGGCGACCAAGACGAGCATGGGCGCCGGTACCGCCGGATGCAGCACACGGCCACGCGGCGGCAGCGCCCGTATGACTCGCTGGCCGAGATGGCGCTGGAGCGGGAGGTGCGCAAGGAGCCGCTCGTCAACGTGAGCGGACTGAACCACGTCGACGACGAGCACTGGAGCCCGCATCAGAGGTCGTGGGTGGATGGTATGCCCTCGACTCGCTACGGCAGCTGAAGCCACCCACCCTTCCGCAGCTCCCGATGCGCACTCGTCCTCAGCTCCACAAGAGCCTCCGCACGTCCGCGCACTGGCCGAGTCCACCTAAATCTATCACACACAAACACACACACACACACACAAAGCTCTGCCCATGTCACTCGCTGCTTTGTCGGCTCCGTGTGCCTCTGCTGTAGAGCACGTGTCGCGCGGCACAGCGCGCAGCGAGAGTCCACACTGTAGTCGACTCCGTTCTTCGCCCCCCTCGATGTCCACCCTTTTCTTCGCGCTATCCAGCGCTACAACACCACCACCATCCCCTTCCCGCACTTCTTCGCACACGCCCCCCCCCCCCCACAGGAGCACTTTCTCTCCCTCTTTCACAGACCACTGCTCTGCTGCTGCCACCCCACTCGTGCGGCACAACAGGCACACTCTCACCTTCACCCCCCTCCCCACCCCTCCACCTCGAACTCCCGCCTCAGCGGACCATGTTCGGCAAGGGAACGTTTGCGCGCAAGGCGCTGATCGGCACAGCGCTTGCCGGCGTCGTGGGTGTTGGCGGCGGCTATGCCATGTACCAGCGCCGGCTGGCGGACAACCGCAGCGTGACGGCCGAGGCCTTCAACGCGATGCAGGACACTGCGAAGCTCGATGCCGCCTTTAAGAAGCTCTGCGACGCAACCGAGCACCCGCTGACCAAGCTCTACCGCTACACCACGTGCCCCTGGTGCGGTACCGTCAAGGCGTTCATGGACTACAACCAGGTGCCGCACGACTGCATCGAGGTGGAGCCGATGTTCAAGTCGGAGCTCTCTGAGAGCCTGTACAAGAAGGTGCCGCAGCTCCGATTCGACACAAAGGAGGGCGCCGGCCCGTACCTGGTAGATTCGCAGCTCATCGTCGATACCCTCAGTGAGAAGATGGGCCTCGGTGGTCAGTTGAAGGACGAGGAGATTGCCAAGTGGCGCGCGTGGGCACGCGGCCCGCTCGTGCGCTTCGTCACCCTCGAGTTCAACCGCTCCCTCCCAGCCGCGTGGGCGGGCTACTCCTACATCGACTCGTGCGACACGATCCCGTACATCAACAAGCTCTTCCTCAAGGTGGTCGGGGCGCCAGTCATGTACCTGGTGGCCATGAACGTCACGAAGCCGCGCCTTGTCAAGGCGGGTCTCATGAAGGCCGAGGACGACCCCAAGGTGCGGCTGCACCAGGAGGTGAGCCACTTCACGTCAGAGGCGCTCGTCGACCCTAAGTCGAAAAAGTCGCGCCCGTTCCACGGCGGCAAGAAGCCCGACTTGGCGGACCTGGACACGTACGGCGTTCTCCAGTCGGTTCGCGGCCACCGCATTTACAACGAGATGATTGCCGAGACGCAGATCGGCCCGTGGCTGAAGGCGATGGACGAGCTCACTGGCAAGCAGTAGCGCGACGCGGTGACGAGCACTGCAGCACGTATACCTCCCCCCCCCCCCCGCTCTCTCCTCTCTCTTTCAACTTGGTCACAACGCACGCACGCACGCCGGCGCGCACCCACAACGCATCTCCTCCTCCCCTCCAAACACACACACACACACACGCTCTCATAACAACACAGAAAAGGCGCCGCTTTCAAAATCGTCCTTTCCTTGTACTTTATCTCTTTTCTCCGGCCGGTGACGGCTGCGCGTCGCGGTCTTTTTTTTTGTCTAACTCTTTTTGCGGCGGCGTTACCTGGCACGTTATGTGAGACGCCTGGCCCGCGCGTGGCGCGCGACGGCCTGGGCTGCGGAGAGTGAAGGGGAGTGGGGGGAGCCAGCCGCGCCTCTAGGCTGGTGTGCGACGCCAGCGCACGCGGCGGTGGTGTCTGGGAGCAACCGCGTGTGGGCGCGCGTGTGTAGGTGTGTGTGCGTCTGTGTGCCGAGTGCGCTGTTTGCGAGTGTGTTCTGCGTCCACGCACGAAAAGAAGCTGTGCAGCTATTTCTGAGGCAGCTGAAGGAGACCTAGATGCGTCACACGTGGCGACCCTCCTCGCTCCCGCAGCTCGCTCTTCTCCTCTTCACTGTCCTCTCAAGCTCCTCAACATTTTTTTCCTTCGCGTCAGCCTCGCCGTCGCTGTGTGCGAGGCTGCATTGCTCAAGCAGGTAACGTGTTTTTGTGTGTGATCACAGGAATAACAACTCTACAGTACAGACCTCGGAGCCTCCCAACCTCGACGCATGGCCCGCCCCTCTCCTCGGTGCGGCGACTGGCTCCGCTGCACCGCCCACCTCTCACCCCCGCAGGACCGCGGCGATGTCGCAGCCCACGTGGACGCGCAGGCCGATGCGAGCAGCACGCGCCACCTCCTCCTTCACCTCCACTTTGTCGGCGGAGCTTTGTGAGTGACGTGTCCTCAAAGGGACCCATGGCCTCGAGGCACGCGCGGGTGCGGCCACGATGGCGAACAGCACGCGTTCACCCTACTCTGGCCCCGCTCCCCCTCCCCCCCCCTTTCTGTACGCCCCCGCTGGCCGTCTCATCACTTCCACCGCTGCCCCACCGCCCCTGGCGAAGCAGCCTGTACTCTCTTTGCTTTCTACTTGCCCACACTCGTTCACGGGAGAGGACGCGTACACGCGCGTGCGCACCCCCGTCCTGCGACTCTTGGTGCCCTCTTTACCTTACCCTTCCCCTCTCCCCTGCTGCTGGCTCGCCTGCCTCCACGTGCGCAGCCGACGTGGTCTCGCCCACCGACCCCCTGCTTGATGCGGACGGGAGCACGGGCACGACGTTGACCAGGTTCACGCGCTGCCTGCCGTGGTCTCGTCGAGACAGCCACCAATTCCACGGTCAGCGAGTCGAGCTTGAGGGGCAAGGCTCGCACGGAGCTGCGTCGCCATCGCTATGGAGTCGCCCCGCACGATGAAAGGCGGCGTCAGCACGCCTGTGCGCCCGAATGGGCCGCCAATTCGTCAGCGGTGCGCGATCGCCGTCAAGGGCAATGCACAGTTTCTCTTTGTTGTGATGCCGAAGCCAAAGCCGCCGCCCAAGGTGGAGCTGGAGCCGCTCATGTTCTTCGACGCCCCAGCCGCCGCGCCGCCGCCGCCGCCGCCTCGCAGCACCGAAGACATGTACCTGCCCAGCAGCGCGTGGGCCGAGGGGTCTGTTGTGGTACCGCTCGAGGTGAACGGCAGCGGCCAGCTTCAGCGCTCCGTCGTCTTTCCTGCCACCGAGTTCGCCTCACTGGCCGACGCGCGGCAGCAGTGCGGCCCCTTCGCGGCGTACCAGGAGTACCCGGCGCTGTTCGGGTGTCTCAAGATCGACCGCGTCTACGTGCTCGTGGCCACCACCGTCACCCCAGCCGTACCGCTGCCCTTTGCTGGCGTCATCTACAAGGTGGAGGGCACGGCGTGGGTGCCGTTCGAGCTGCCCGGCGTGGTGCCGGTGCGGGTTAGCACGGCTGACCGGACGCGGCTGCGCGAGTTTCAGGAGTACACGTACTACAAGGGCTACTACTACAGCGACGACGTCGACCTCAAGCTGCCGTTCCCCTTCACGAAGCCCGAGGTATGCGCGCCGCCAGACCTCGCGTGCGACTGGTCGTACCACCTGCGCGAGCCCTTTTCGGCGTGCTCGCTGGCGACCGCCTGCTCCGTGCTGGTGCGCGGTTTCGCTGGCGAACGGGTTTGCACGCTGAAGGACGGAATCGAGCTGCACTTTGTCCTGTTGGGACGGCAGAGCAACGTCAACCCCGGACCGCGCTACCTCGGCCGCGGCCTCAACTCCGCCAACGGCGCCGGCAACGACCACTACTACGAGTACGTTCTCTGGAAGTACCACGGCGCCGACACCGTCACGTTCACACGCCACTCCATCCTGCGCGGCACGATCCCGGTGCACTGGACGACGCAGATGAGCATGTCGCTCTCCGAACCGGCGATGATCTTCAGCACCGACAAGGCCGAGGTGCTGCGCGGCAGCGCCGCCTACTTCGACCACACCTTCCAGAAGCTGAAGCACGTCATGCTGCTCGATACCAACGGCCGCAGCACCGCGAACCCGCAACTGCGCTGCGTCAATCTCTTGCGCCTCAACCCGCAAAACGGCGAGGACGTCCTGGCGCGCCACTTTCTGGACGCGGTGCGGACGGCGGACCCGGTGGTCAAGCAGAAGTTCCCCGGCGGCAACCTCGACCTCGTCCACGTCGACTGGCTAAACCTCATCAAGGAATACGGCATCGACGTGGCCACATCCACCTTCTGGGAGGCATCGATGGGCTTCCTCGGCACTGCGTCCGGCGCCGAGGACTCCATGATGACCGTCGGCATGCTTCGCCGCACCGGAGAGGTGGACCGCCTCATCACGCAGTCGCGCTTCGTGCGCGTCAACTGCGCCGACTCCCTCGATCGCACCAACCTCGGCTGCTTCTTCACGTGCCTGCAGCTGTCCATCGCGATGCTCATCACACAGCGCATCCCGTACGCCAGCTTTCAAGACTGCCCGCCCGTGCCGGGACTCGACGCGTCGGAGGAGATCGCCCAGGAGAGCGGTTACGCGGCCGCCTACGCGCCGGTGTCGGGGGCGCGGCAGATGGTGCCCAAGCCGTTCGTGAACACGTGGAACGAGGCGCGCGACCCGCGTCGCATTCCGCCCGTCGTCGTGCGCGCGCTCGCGGAGCTCTTTGTCCACAACGGCGACTGTGTGGCGATGTTGTACACCAACTCGGCGGCGATGCATGGCAACATCCTGCGCGGTGTGTGCGGCATGCGACTGCAGGGCCACAACGCCGTTATCGCGACGCAGCGCAAGTTCGAGAACGTCTTCGAGGACCGCAAGAAGCTGCGCAGCATCGAGCTGCTTCTCGGACGCAACCAAGGCGACCACTTCCCGTCCATCAGCCAGGTGTTCCTCTTGCGGCCCGTGCCGTACGCGCAGTGGGCGTGCGCCGTCATCGTCGTTGGTGTCCCTGACACGGTGACCCTGCGAGAGGTTGATTCGGCGGTGCGGCGCGCGTGGGACACTGGGGTTGCACCGCAGCTCGTCGCGCGCCAGCTGCCGCCGATCGAGAGCAGCGCCCTGTGCTTCACTGTGACGCTGCCCAAGGCGTCAGAGAGACAAGAGCACGACGAGCTTGCGCAGTCCATGAAGCAGGTCTCTTTTGGCGGCACCCCGCTGCCGGAGGACGCGCTAGACGACGCGACGCACGAGGACGGCAGCCTGCGCTCGCGCAGTGAGCGCCTCGCCGTCATCGAGTTCGACCCCAACCTGTGCATCGTCGTCGACGCGGCGACGCTGCTGCGGCAGCGCGGCTACCTCGCGCTGGGAGGCAGCAACTGCATCCTTGCGCCATACGCCTACCCAGTGCAAACCGCCAACGACTCGAGTGGCATGGGTGGCGCAGTTAAGAACGTCGGCACCTCGCTCAAGCGCGGCCTTACAACCTTTATGCGCAACCTCAACTGACCCATCTCAGCGACACCGCCATGAAGCAGCAGACTGTGCTTCTTTTCTTCCGGTGCCTCTATGTTTTTTTTTATTTTGTACTCCGATTACTCCCCCGCACTTGCCAAGGCAACGCCGCCGTTTTTGCTGCCAGCCAACCCGTGCGCCAACGCGACCTTGAAACCCCACCCGCACCGGCTTAAGAGCAGTTCCGATGACGTGCTCCGCCGCGGGCTGCGCCTCTCAATCGCCCTCGCTTCTGCCAAGCTGCGGCAAAGCAGTGACCCCAGCGTCGAAACCACCCGCCCTTTTTTTTTCACTCCCCCTCTCCCCCCCCCCCCCGGTCAGGGAGGGGGGTGTCTCCCGGGCCGGCCTCCCCTGCGGGGCACCTGGCGGCGGTCCGCGGCACGCCCCCCCCCCCCACACGCCCCCGCAGTGCCCCCAACCCCAACCCCAACCCCCGCCCACCGCCACCCCCACCCAGCTCACAAAACCCCAAGCCACCAGACAGACACTGCCCGGTGCCCTTCTTTTTCGCCACCCCCAGGCCGACCCCACCCATGGAGCTCGCGCAACCGGCACCGCATTGGCGCCGCGCGCTGGCCCACTTCACACCATACCTCCTCGCGCTGCGGCGCGAGAGTCAGCGCGACATGGACAACGACGAGGAGCTCGAGATGGACGGGGAGCCTCAGCTTCCGCCCCTGCCGGAAGATGGGCGTCCATTGCCACTCATTACTGCCTTCCTGCCCCGCGGCGGCTCGATCACCTTCGCGGCGGTCACCCCTCACACCCGTTTCTACACCGAGCTCCGCAACGGCGCGTGCGGTGACACCGCCTTTGCAACTCTGCGCAGCGATCAAGGGCAACTGCTGCACGAGGTGCACCTGGCCTCCAACCCAGGCGTAGACGTGCACGCGCAAGCTGCGTGCCGCTCCGCGTGGTGGCGCACCCGCAACCGTTTTCAACTCGCCGTCAATGCCGAACAGCTGCACGCCCAACGTCTAAACCTCCCCGACGCCGGCTTTGCCAACCTGCACTGCCTTTTTCTCTCCGATCACACAGCTTTCTTAGATGCAGGGCCGGCAGTGCTCACACAAATTGTCGAACTTCGGATACCCGGTGCGACGGCCAGTTCGATGGGAAAGTTCGCAGCGCAACTCACGTCGCTACGCCACTTGACGCTCCGCGAGTCCTCCGAGCACGCCGTTCGCTTTGCGGCCCAGCTACCCGCCCTGACGACCTTGTCCATCGCCGGAGACATCGATGTGGTTGACGTTCGCCCGTTCAGCTCCGCCTTGACCTTGGCCGACGTTTCGCTTTCCAGCCGACCTCTGTCCGAAATTGCGGGCCACGACCGCTGCACCGCTCTCACATCGGTCAGTCTCGCCGGATGCTCGGCGCTGACGAGTCTTTCCGCTCTGGCAGCAGCAAGGCGACTCACATTCTTGGACGCTAGCGGAACAGACATTGACAGCATACGCCCTCTCACTGTTTGCCAGGCTCTGGAAACCTTGAAAATCGCCTCGTGCCAGCAGCTCGTTGACTTCGCGCCGCTGGACCACCTTAGTGCGCTCCGCATTCTTGACATCAGCGACAGCGAGATTCGCACCTGTGCTGTCGTCGCTCGGTGCCCGATGTTGGAAGTGCTGGACATCTCCTACTGTATGGAGCTGGACAACATTTCCCATCTCTCAGAGGCTCCTGAGCTACGAGAACTCTACGCGGGCCACAGTAGCGTGCGTCAGCTCGGCGGCCATGGCACGTGGCGCTCCCTTGACGTCGTAGACGTTTCCAACTGCAAGCAGCTGGACTCCCTCGCGCCTCTGCAAGTGGCGCGGCGGCTGCGGCGGCTGTTTGCGCCTTGCAGCACCGTTCACGACATCACAGGTCTGCGGATGTGCGCGTCTCTTGAATCCGTGAGTTTTCGGCGGTGCAGCCAGCTGATGACCTTGGCACCCCTTGCTGGCGCACCGCAGCTCCGAACGGTGGATGCAAGCGAAAGCGGTATCGCCGACATTACAGGCATTGGCGCCTGTCCGAAACTCACCGTGGTGGACTTCCGTCACTGCACGCAGCTCCTCGACTTATCGCCACTCGCCGGCGCGCCGTCCTTAACCCAGATTTGCGCGTGTGAGTCTAGCATACGTGACATTGCAGATCTAGGCAAGTGCCCAAAACTGGAGGTCGTTGATTTCGACGGATGCAAGCTTCTGACAAGCTTGTCCGCCTTGTCAGGCGCACCACGTCTTCAAGTCGTCATTGCCGCGCGCAGCGGCGTTCAGATACTTGCAGGGCTGCGCACGTGCCCCGCTCTTCAAACCGTCGACTTGCTCATGTGTGCAGAGCTGCTCGACAATCCTGCTAGTGAGTTTACAGGCACAAACGTGCACTTTCAAGACGCTTGAAGTGCGCACCACAGGCTCTTCCCTCCGCGTCTGTGACTCAGCCACTGTACCGCGAACTCTCTTTGAGTGATAGTGTGGGAGGCGTGCTGTCCATTTTCTGACGCCTGTGTAGTAATTCACATATTTTTATTGAGTTGGGTTGCGTGTGTGTGTGTGTGTGTTTTAGCGTAGAAGTTGGCCTATTTAATGTGTTCTTGCAGAGGTTTAGAGTAACAGCTTCTGTGATATGCCAGACGAACCAAGAGCGGAACTGCTACTTCTTCTTTCTTTTTGCTTTACGTGTCGTGATAGTAGTAGTCTTGTGTGAGGGCTTTGTAGTGGGTTTTGTTCCGGACAGTCTTCTCCAAAGAAAGAAGATAAAGAAGTGCATTCTCGTGTACCTGGGGGTCGTTTGCGCAGTGACTTTTCGGCGTTTTGAGTCGCGCAGACGACGCTATCTCTCTCGCTATGAGCTATAGGGAGACTCCTCCGCACTGATGAAAGTGCACTCGGTTTACAGTGCAGAGGCTGCGATGCTTCAGCTCGCAGAGCACCTTAGCCACGATGGCGACCTAAGATCAAATCAGCGAACCTACCTCTGACGGTTACTCGGGATTCAAGCAGCACCCCTTTTCCTAATGCTCTGTTTGCAAACCTATTCCCCTTTTCCCCTCCTGCTTTCTCTCCTTGCTGATACACGCGTCATGCCCGACTCACACGGCAGCATCTAACGCCTCTATCTGCACCTTTCCATTTTTCCAGTTTGAGCCCACCTTTTTCTTTGCTCTTTATCAGCCACTATACACCCCCCCCCTCCCCTCCCCCATCCACTCGTCTACCCCCCACCACCCTCACCC
>JASAOO010003364.1:0-47358 GCA_030849075.1 Zelonia costaricensis | reverse complement strand
GTCCCCCCTCACCAACCCCCTCCCGCTTGCTCCCACTCCCGTCCCCCCCCCCCCACTTTCCTTTCCACTCCACCGGCCCTTCGGCACCACATGCGTGTGCAGAGGATACTCATCACCGCATCGCCGCACGTGACGCCGTCGCCGGTTCAATTGCGTTTCTTGCTCCCCCCCCCTCTTCCCTCGCCGCGCTGTTGCCGTTGTGGTTGCGCACTTCCCTCTCTCGCAGCTCCCCTGCACGCGTTCCCTCTGCGGCGCTGCTGCTGACGCTCGTCGCCACTCGTTAGATCGTCGTCTCGGGCACTGCAGCGCGTGACGCCGCGGGCTGTCCAGTCGTGGCGCTGCCTCTGCCCCGCTCCCTCGTCTTTCTCTCGTCCTTTACTTTCCAGACCCCGGCGCGCGGCGGTCGAGGACACTGCGGGCTCGAACGNGTCTTGGGCACTGCAGCGCGTGACGCCGCGGGCTGTCCAGTCGTGGCGCTGCCTCTGCCCCGCTCTCTCGTCTTTCTCTCGTCCTTTTCTTTCCAGACCCCGGCGCGCGGCGGTCGAGGACACTGCGGGCTCGAACGGGATCACCCTTATACCCCCCCCTCCCCCTCCCGCCCTTCAGCTGCCCCAGCACTCCACACCCAGACACTCGCACACCGAGGCCATCTAGAAGCGATCTCGCGCCCCACCCCGCCTCCCACCCTTATCCCGTGTGCCACCGAGTTTGATTTCCTCCGCTCACTCCATCACCCTTCACACAAACACAAACACAAACGCGCACACACACACACACACAGGATGGACTCCAAGGGCAAGGAGGTGGTGGTGGATGTGCCGTCCAAGGACCCGCCCAAGGCGGACAGTGCCAATGACCGCAAAAAGAAGGAGACGGAGCGCAAGATGAGCGAGGAGGACATGCGCATCAAGGAGGAGGTCGAACTTCTCGTCACGCGCGCAGCCGACAGCGACGTCGGCATCGCCAAGATCGCGGTGGAGCGGCTTGTCGACCTCCTGCGCTCCGCCAGCAGCGGCAGCCTCGCCGCGGTGCCGCCGCCGCTGAAGCACGTGCGCGCTTTCTACCCCGAGCTGGAAGCTGCGCTGAAGAACACGCAAGACCCGTCCGTGGCGCGCCGCCTGCATGACCTGCTGTCCTTCATCTCCATGACGCTCGAGTCGAACAACGGGGGCCGCACGCTGTTGGAGCACAAGCTGAAGGGCACCAAGGACGACCTCGCACAGTGGGGCCACGAGTACCTCCGCTTCCTCGCCGGCGCGATCGGGGAAGAGTGGCGCGAGCGCGCGGCCGGCAAGGAGTCGACCGACTACCTCAACGGCTTTGTGGATCAGACCGTCGCCTACATGCTGGCGCACCAGGACGAGGCCACCGCTATCGACCTGCTCATGGAGATCGACGGCGTGGCCCGCATCCTGCCGCTGGTCGAGGCCGCCAACTTCAAGCGCATCGCCAACTACATCGCCGCCACCAGCCGCTACCTGACCCGCCCCTCCGACAGCGAGGCGCTGCGCACCGTCTACGACATCTACAAGAAGATGCATGCCTACCCCGACGCGGCCCTCACCGCCCTCACGCTGAAAGACCGCGATCTCGTCGCGGAGCTGTTCCACGAGTGCACGAGCAAGCCGGAGCGGCTGCAGATGGCGCTGTCGTGCGCGCGGCAGAAGTGCTTCCTCGATCTGGACGATGAGGAGGATGAGCTGCTGCAGGACGCGAACGGCAACATGCGCCTCTCGCAGCTGTACCGGCACACTGCCCAGGAGCTCGACTCGATGGCGCCCAAGACGCTGGATGAGGTCTTCAAGACGTCCTCGGACGAGAAGAACGAGCCGAAGGACCTGCAGAACAACCTCGTGCGCGCCTTTGTGAGCGGGCTCGCGAACTGCGGCTACGGCACGGACAAGTTCCTGTCAGACGCGCCGACCTTCTTCTTCGACCAGCGCGAGAACCGCATCATCTCGACGACGGCCGCGCTGGGCCTGCTGCACCTCTGGGACCACACGGAGGGGCTCCAGCAGATCGACAAGTACTTCTATTCCGAGAGCACGTACGTGAAGGCTGGCGCATGCCTCGCCTCCGGCATCGTCATGTGCGGCATCAAGAACCCGTTCGACCCGGCGCTGGGTCTGCTGGCGGAGCAGATCAACGCGCGGGAGGCGGAGGTGGCCATTGGCGCGATCCTTGGCCTCGGCTACGCCTACGCCGGCACGCGCAAGGAGGATGTGAAGGAGCTCCTCATTCCGCTGCTGGCTGACTCGGAGCAGAAGCTGTCGGTGCAGTGCATGGCCGCCTACGCCCTCGCCACGGTCTTCGTCGCTTCGGCCGACGAGGACATCACCGAGACGATGATGAACTGCCTCATGGAGGTGCCGGAGAACAAGCTCAAGGAGCCGTGCGTGCGCTACCTCATTCTCGCCCTCGGCTGCATGTTCCTGGGCCGGCAGGAGGCGGCCGACACGCTGCTGGACGCCACCCGCGCCCTACCCACTGTCATTCAGCGCTACACGGAGATTGTCGTGCGCAGCTGCGCGTTTGCGGCCACCGGCAACGTCGTCGTCATCCAGTCTCTCTTCCACGTCATCGCCGAGAACGAGGAGGCGGCAGAGAACGACGAGGAGAAGGCGGAGGAGGACGCGGACGCGGCGGAGGGCGAGGCTGGCGGCACGGCGGCGTCCTCGGCGGCGGCCGCCACCGCAGCTGCCAAGGCGGAGGCGAGGGAGAAGGATAAGGTGGCGCCGCTCAACCACAAGGCGGCGGCGGTGCTCGGCATCGGCCTTGTCGCCGTCGGCGAGGACCTCGGGATGGAGATGACGAAGCGCGCCATCATTCACGCGCTGCTGGCGGACACGGTGAGCAAGGGCAAGGACCCGATGTCCGGCCGCTGCGCCGTGCCCCTCGTCTACGCCCTGCTCTCCGCCGGCAACCCGAACATGCCCGTCGTGGAGACGCTCAACCGCTTGGCCCACGACTCGGACCTGCCGACGGCGACGAACGCCATTCTCGCCATGGGCATCGTCGCAGCCGGCAGCAACAACGCCCGCGTGGCGACGAAGCTGCACAGCCTGTCGTCCTACTACCAGAAGTCCATCTTCGCCGGTGCCACCTTTGCCGTGCGACTGGCGGAGGGCCTGTGCGCGATGGGCAAGGGGCACCTGACGCTGTCCTGCCTGCAGAACGACGCGAATGCGGTGGACATGACGGCCCTCATGGGCGTGCTGACGCTGCTGCACAGCTCCCTTGACTTCTCAAACACGCTGCTGGGCGATTGCCACTACATGTTCTACTCTGTCGTCCCGTCCATCAGCCCGCGCATGATGATGGCGGTCGACGAGGAGCTCGAGCCGGTGAACGCGGTGATGGTGCGCGTTGGTCTGCCGGTCGACACCGTGGCCCTGCCCGGCAACCCCAAGTCCATCACAGGCTTCCAGACCCAGAAGACGCCGGTGCTGCTCAGCGCCACGGACAAGGTGGAGTGCGCTGACGTCAAGTACATGCCCGTTGGCACAGTTCTGGAGGGCATCTGCTTGGTCAAGGAGCGGTCGCAGGCGGAGTAGGCACGTCTCTCTCACCGCGTCATGTGCAGATGGGCAACACCCTTCATGCGGTGTCCGGCGCGTGTGCTGCACGTCGCTGCACGTTTTACACGCCGTTGTCGTTTTTCTTCCTTTGTTCTCCTGATGTTCACCGTGGCTGCGTGTGCGCCGGTACGCCGCCGGGTACGTGGGCGCGTGGTTTGCTGGCGTGATGCTTGTCGTTGTTTGTTTCCCCGAGTGGCGCGGTGCCTGTGAAGCGCGCGTCGCGTCTCCTGCCATCGACGCGGCGCGGGGTCTCGGGCTGGGTTCTATTTCGAAGAGGCTTGGAACGAGGCCCTTGGTGGCCGGTTGGCGTGAGTCTCTGTGCGTGTGGCGGTGGCGATGGAGGTGTGCGACATGTCGATGTCGACCCCTCTTACCCAGGTCGCGAATGAATGGAATGCCCCACGAAAGTCAAAGGAAAAAAAGAAATCAAAGCGAACAAAGGAACGTACGGCGCACCGACTACCCCTGTGCCCTGGCGCTTCGCGGCTTCCGTTGCAGCGCGGTCGCCACACGAGCGGGGGGGGGGGAAGCGAATCAAAGAAGGAGCAAGCAGGCGAGCCAGGTGCATCGAGGTGGGTTGGATGCCTGCGTACAGCAGCAATACCGACATAAAGGACACTGCCATGTGCACTCGATGAGGCAGCTCTGGGCTGCGCACGGCGTGCGCACCTTGTCGCGCGGTCACAACACTCGATGCAGGCTTTGGTGAGAAGGGGACGAGGGAGTGGAAGGCACCCCACAGCAGGCGTCACCACACAACGCCGAAGCTAGCGCGTGCCAGCGGTGCGTGCGTCGACAAATGTGTGCGCGGCCCTTTGCGGCTGCGCCGCCGCTCATCTTCTCCACTTCTCCTGCGTCTCCGCTCTCTCCAACGTGCACTACGACCCGCCCTCCCCTCTCGCGCTGCGCCACACGACGCACAACCGCGGCGTCGGCTGCCACAATTCCCCGTGCCACGGCGCCGCTGACTGCATCAGCCCATTGTGGAACACATACACCGAAAAGGAATTTGTACACCCACACGCTCACGTACGCACGCACGCACTCAGGAACACCCACGACAGAGAAGCTGCAAAGCTAAGGAAGCTCGCGCATCAGCCCCGCACCTGGACCACGATCTCTGTCGTGTTCCCGGTGCTTCTTCTCTGCCCCGGTGCAGCCCAGCAAGTGACGCAGTGGAAGCGGCTGTATCACGTGACGCTGCTCTCGCCGCGCAGGCTCGCTGTCGAGGCGTTGCCCGAGCTGCACGTGTGGTCTTCTTCAACAGCGTCGGCGTGTGAGGCAGCTCGAGCCGCCTTCTTCACTTCATCCGCTGTCGCTCTGCGTCGACGTGTGGGGTATCCGTGGAAGTTTGTTGTATTGGCTGCGTTTGTGTTGTGCTCCGTTCTCGTGTGCTGCAGCGCGTGCGTGCAGCCGTTTGAGCCGTTGACGTGAGTGTTGGCATACCCTCACCTCCCGCTTCCGCTTTGCTCCCGCAGCGACCACGCACACCGGCACCTTGTTTACCTCGCACAGCAGGGACGCATCACCGCGCGTTCACGGCTCGCACCCCGTAGCAGCACCTCCCCTCTTCCCTCATCATTGCGTGGACGTGACAATCTCGCCGTGTGTGTCTGACGCTTAGCCGGCAACCCCATCTTCCGCGTATCGCCGTGCGTGTAGTGTCCCGGTGATCCCCCCCGGCGACGCCGCACTGCCTCGTCTTCCCTTTTTCTTTTTCGCTTCTGTCTGCGAACGCGCTGCGCCATTCGTCGAGCCGCCGGCGTCCACTCATCGTCTCACGCCTGAAACTGATCAGTCACCGTTGTGGTGGTTATTTCTTCCTGTTCTCTTCGTAGGGACTCCGCCCCCGCGACGCCGATCATGAGCGCCGACGACCTGGAGAGGCAGATTATGCTGGAGATGGAGGCGGAGATCCATCGATCGGCACCACAGCACAGCGATCCCTTCGCCAACCCGCCACCGTTTGAGATCACCCCGATCGAGGATGACCCAGCTGAGGTGGCGCGCAAGGCGGAGGCGGACCGCATCCAGCGCGAGATCGAGGAGCGCCTGCGCCGCAAGCAGCAACAGCGCGTGACGCGCGAGGGCTCGCCGAGTCACTCAAGCATTCCGGCCCCCGCCACATCACCGAACCATGTCGCCCCACGCTCGTACAATGTAAGCTGGTCAACAGGCGCGCCGACGGCGCCGGCTGTCGACGCCTCACTCAGCGACAGCGACGACGGACACGTGAACGGCGAGGCCGCAGCGCGCGTGCAGCGGGCGGAAGAGGAGCGCGTGCGCCGTGAAGCCGCGGTGGAGGCTCGTCGAGATATGGAGGCGGAGATGCGCCGCGAAGCGGAGGTACAGGCACGCCAGGAGGCGGAGGCCGCGGCTGAAGCCCGACGTGCGGCCGAGCTGCAGGTGCGCAGGGAGGCTGAAGCTGAGGCTCGTCGCGCCGCGGAGGAGCAAGCACGTCAGGAGGCGGAAGCTGAGGCCCGTCGTGTAGCGCAGGAGCAGGCACGTCAGGAGGCTGAAGCTGAGGCCCGTCGTGTAGCGCAGGAGCAGGCACGTCAGGAGGCGGAAGCTGAGGCCCGTCGTGTAGCGCAGGAGCAGGCACGTCAGGAGGCGGAAGCTGAGGCCCGTCGTGTANAGCTGAGGCCCGTCGCGTAGCGCAGGAGCAGGCACGCAAGGAGGCGGAGGCCGCGGCTCGTCGCGCCGCGGAGGAGCAGGCACGCCAGGAAGCAGAAGCTGAGGCTTGTCGCGTAGCGCAGGAGCAGGCACGCAAGCAGGCGGAGGCCGCTGCGCGCCGGGCCGCGGAAGAGCAGGCGCGCCGGGAGGCTGAAGCTGAGGCTCGTCGCGCCGCGGAGCTGCAAGCTCGTCAAGAGGCAGAGGCCGCCGAGCGGCGGGCGGCGGAGGAGCACGAGCGGCGGCTGGAGGAGATCCGCCGTGAGGCGCGGGAGGCGGTGATGCGGGAGTACGCAGAGAAGGCTCGACGTGCGAGTGCCTCGACAGTCGCCGTGTCGTCGACCGCTGCAACACCGGGTGCGTCGCCGCTCACCATCGACCCGCCGGAGAAGGCCGCCAACTCGCTGAGCGTCACCCAGCGGGAGGACTCCAAGTCGCAGGACCCACACACAGAGCAAAGCACCACCGGCACCGCGCAGGACGACGAGCACGCGCTGCCCCAGCAGGACTCCCGCTTTTACAGCTACCCCACCGGCACGGCCTCTGAGCAAGACAGCGTCGAGGAGAGTGAGAGCAGCGCGGAGGACGTGGAGGACTCCACTTCCGACACAAGCAGCCGCTACTCCGCCTCGACGCTGGAGGCGGTCCGCAACGACAACGGCATCCTGTCCCGCGCCGAGGAGGAGATGCCGTCTGTTCCGTCCATGACGGAGGAGGCGCCGCTGGAGAGCTTCGAGGCGGCTTTGTCGGAGGAGCTGCAGGTGCGCGGGCTGAGCGAGGACGCCATCAAGCGCAGCCGCATCGACGTCCACCGCTACGGCACGATTCGCGAGTCCGGCAAGTGCCTCTTCCCGCCGAGCGAGGTCGCGAGCGAGGTGCCGGCGCACGCCAGGGTGCAGCTTGGCTTCTTCTCGGCGAAGCAGACGATCATCACGCTGCAGCGGGCACACCAGAAGACCAACGCCGACCGCGAGCGGCCGTGCGCCCCCGGCGAGCGCTCGCTGAGCAGCCTCAAGTGCTACTTCGAGTCCGAGGTGCTGAGCGACCACACCCTGACGGTCGACGACGACGACTACCCGCATAACGCACCGGCGGAGCGGCTGCTGACGCGGGCCCAGCTGATGAAGGGCGACAGCGCGATGGTGCGCCGGACGGTCTCGCAGATCTCGTACGGCGACCCGATCCAGGTCTGGGAGCGCGCGCAGCCCGAGGCGGCGACAAGCGAGGCGGACGCGGCGGCGAAGTCGACGGCGGCAAACCTGTGGGTGAGCGACATCGACACCCGCAAGCCCATCCCCGCCATGCGAACCTTCACCGGTGGCTACGTCTACCGCATCGAAGCGACCAAGATTAGCAACCGCGTCACGGAGCTGCACGGCGCCGGCACCGACCCGCTTATTGTCGCCGCGGCGCTGTACAGCTGGTCGGAGCGCCAGAAGGTCAAGGTTTCAGAGACCTTCTACTTCGACTCGGAGCTGGACGTCTTCTACCCGCAGAAGGAGCGCAACGAGCTGGCGAAGCGCAACCAGGTGGTGGCCTTCGTGCCCAACGAGTTCAAGGGCACGCTGCACCTCATCCTGCGCGTGTACCGGCCGTGCTGCGAGGACTTCGACACGTACGTTGACCTCTACTCCCGCGCTGATCGCTACAAGCAGATCCATGTCGCGCCGATGAAGCAGGAGACGCTGCTGCTGGCGCAGGTGTCCGACGTACTGGAGGAGCTCGGCTGGAACGCCACTCCGCTGCAGGACGAGGCGGGCCCCATGTCCACGAAGCTGTCCATCGACCGACTCTACCGCAAGACCTTCTCGGACGAGGAGGTGTACAAGGTCATGAAGGACGAGCGCTGGCGCAACGCGCAGAAGGCCGTGCCGGTGGACATGACCTTCACCGTCGCGGACCTCACGAAACACGAGGTCGCCTTCCCGTCTGACTTCGCCGAGACGCTACCGGAGGAGAACGAGTCCAAGGTGAGCCTGTTGGACCCCGACGTGCCGGGTGCGCGGCCGGTCATCTACCGCTACTCGCCGTGCTGCATTCCGATCCTCAACTCCGGCTACTTCACGACGTACAACAACGTGTACTACTTCCGCGTGTCGAAGCTGCGGGTGGTGAACACCGGCTCTGTGCGCAACATCCCCAGCTCGCACCACACCTACGCCTTTCAGATCTGCGTCAAGGGCAAGGACGAAAGCTTGTCCGAGGAGGGCGCCATCAAGTGCATCTACGGCCGCGGCCTGTCCAACTTGTCCATGGACACGACGGCGTGGTCGTCCTCGATGCACGCCGCCAACGACATGGTCCTCAACGACGAGTTCAAGCTGCAGCTCCCGCTCAACCTCACGGACCGGCACCACATCTTCATCACCCTCTACGCCACGTGCCAGAAGAAGTCGCCACCGACGCCGGGGCAGCCGCGCATTTTCAAGATCGGCTTTGCCGCCGTCCCGCTCATGGTGAATGGCGTGGTGCAGGTGCGCGACAACATCGACATCAAGGTCGTCGCACACGACCAGGCCGCTGTGGCCGCGGCGGGTGGCTACTTGAAGAGCTTCGCCGAGGCGCCGGTCAGCGCGCTGCTGAACGGCGGCGAGAGCGTCATCAAGGCCTCGAGCCAAACGAAGACGACGGTGCACGCCTCCAACCGCGTCATCGCCTCCGTCTTCCGCCAGTGCCCACCGTCTATTGCGGAGATGAGGAAGAACGACAAGATGCTGGAGCAGTGCGGGGAGCTGCAGCGGCTGCCGGCCAGCGATGCGGACCCGCACCGCAACGTCATCACGCTCATCTCGCAGCTGCCGCTGGCTGAGATCCTGGCCTTCTACCCATTCCTGAGCGCGTACGCCTTCTCCCTCATCGGGTCGGGCTCCGCGACCGTGTCGCTGGCAAACCGCACACACATGCTCGACGTGCTGCTCGAGATCACGTCCAAGGCGCAGCAGTACGACACGTCTGCCCACACGATCCGCCGCCGCCACAACGCGGAGGGGCTGACGCCGCAGGTGTTTGTGAAGACGAGCGCCGGCAGCGTGCTGTACCACTTTCTCTCCAACGACACGCTCTACGAGGGCGCCGAGTGCCAGTACAAGCGCCGCCTGTACAGCGGCGTCGTGGAGGCGTGGCTGAACCTCCTCCGCACCGTGGCGCAGCAGCCCAGCGGGGAGATCGGGCGGGTCAAGAGTGACGCGTCGCCGTCCTCGCCGGGCAGCCCTGGCAGCCCACTGCGCGGCAAGAAGGCCCCACCGCCGCCGCGCAGCATCCTGCGGGAGATGAGCAACCTGTCGTGGCTCCTCTTCGACACGATCCTGCGCTCCATGTACCTCTGGGGCGACGAGAACCCGTCCGTGGCGCGGCAGGACCTGTTCCACCCCACGTTCTACGCGGCCGTCGCGGAGCTCTGCGTGATGGCCCTGTCGAAGCTGTCCACGTTCGACGAGAGCCAGCTGGTGCGCCACGTTGCGATCTTCGTGCGCAGCATGATGCACTACGCCGACCGCGGCCGCGTGCTGATGATCTACGAGCGCATCACCACCTACTTCGAGGAGGAGGGCAACTTCGAAAGCCTGACCAACTTCCTCAAGTACGCGCTGGAGGACCCTGACGCGATTTACCTGCTGCTGCCCTCCGCCGGCGCGGCCCGCCCCGTCTTCTTCACCCGCATCGCCGTGCACTCCTTCACGACGCTCATGATCAACCCGAACCGCGTCACCCGCTCCATCGCGACGGACGTACTGTACTCCTTCCTGCGCCGCCTCGCCAACGACCCGAGCACCCCCAGTGAGAACCTGACCTGCATCGCCGCCCAGCTCTTCGCCCTCGTGCGGAACCTTGGGCCGCACTGGAAGTCCATGACGCAGACGAACGACAAGATCGCCGCCGACGTGTTCCTGCGCGACAAGCGGCAGCTCTCCATGACATGCTTGTGGATTCTCTACTACACACCGCGTCGCACGATTCGGCAGTGGCTGCAGGAGGAGGTGGATGCCAAGATCATTGCCGGCATGATGCAGGTGGTCGCCGACTCGCAGTCCACCTTCCGCTACTCCGCAGCCCCGGCGCAGAGCGCAGCCGCTGGCGCCGCCCCAGGCGCTGGGTCGGCTGCGGCGGCTGGCAACGGTGGTGGTGGTGGGGCCGCAGCGGCGGCGGCGGCGGCAGACGGCGACGACGAGCGGCGGGCGTGGGAGGCGCGCAACACGACGTTTGTGACCGCCATTGGGACGCAAATGTGCAGCTTCTTCCTCGCCGACATCCCGAAGATTCTGCGCACGGTGCGGGACAACAACTCCAACGCGGCGGTCTTCCCCTTCTTTGTGATGCTCGAGTCCGTGCTCAACCTCGGCAACTCTACCATCTCGCTGCAGATGAGCGCGGCGGTGCTGCACGAGGTGGTGTGCAAGCTGTTCCCTGAGATCATCAGCCGCAAGGCCCGCATGGGCAACGGCATGGTCCTGCTCACGTTCCGCCTGATGAGCAGTTGCTGCCAGTACGTCCGCACCTCCGCGAGCTGCACGTTCCTCCTCATGAGCCAGGCCTTCTTCTCCTGGAAGAACTCGCTTTCGAAGATCAAGTCGCTGACGGCGAACGCGCTTGTCTCGGTGGCGGAGTCGCGCGTCCGCGACCTGCGGCTCGCCGGCCGCTTCATTGAGTTCCAGTTCGACGAGCTCATCGAGCGGGCCAAGATCGAAGAAGCCGAATACCCCGTCCCGTCCGCCGACTTCGCCGCGCGCTACGAGGACGACTCGAACGCGCCGGGCGGCGACGCGCAGATGCGGTACAAGCACAAGGTGGACGACCTGCCGATGAGCGTGCAGCGCCACCTGCCCATCTCGCGCTACCTGTTGGAGATGTCGAACACGTCGAACGAGCACCCGCCGCGCTTCTCGGACGAGTTTGCAGCGATGACGGCGACCGTGCTGAGCCTCTTCGACGACGTGCTGCGGCTGCAGATGGACGACTCCATGCGGTTCAAGGAGGCGAAGGTGACGGCGTACTTCGAGGTGTTCCGTAACTTCCTGCGGCAGAACGCGCTCAAGGAGGCGCTCAAGTGGCTGTACCGCCTGCATGACGCCCACAAGGCGACGAACGACTACCTCGAGGCGGGCATGGTGCTCGTCTTCATCGCCGCGCTGTGCTTTCGCGTGACGGAGGTGTTCTACTTCGTGAAGGGCAAGGACTCGAAGGGCGCCCGCATGCCGGCCGCCATCCTCTCCCACGTCTTCTGGCAGGACTACGTGCGCGTCCTCCCCGAAGTCGACGTGCTGCTGCCGGCCGACACCGTCTACGCGATTGTGTCGGAGCTGTACGTGTGCCCGGACGATGCGTGCTTCGCCATGGAGGGCCAGGTCAGGGCGCTCAAGGAGGCCGCCGAGTTCCAGGACAAGGGGCAGTACTACGAGTACTCGCTGCAGACAATCGGCATTGTGGACAAGTACCTCAGCGCCATCAGCGACTTTAAGGGGTCGGCCGTTGTGCATTCGGCCATGTCGACGTGGTGCACCGCCATCGCGGAGCCCAAGACGAAGCGGTTCAACAGCCGCTACTTCCTCGTCTGGGCCCGCATGGAGCGGGAGGCGCCGCCCAAGTCGCGCAAGGAGATGCAGGACGAGGCGAACGACGGCATGGTCGGCGAGAAGCCGCGCGGGCTGCCCAACGGCAAGCCCATCCGCCGCGTCTACAAGATGCCCACGACGACGATGCTGGACGAGTTCAAGGACTACGCGAAGGCGTACGTGGAGTCGCTCTTCGTCGACACCTCGCTCGTGCGTCTGACGGAGGAGCTGACGGAGACGCTGCCGGCGCTGCCGGAGCCTGACTCGAAGCGCAAGCGTGTCGCTGCCGTGCACCGCCAGCCGAACCACTGCATGGTCACGGTCAGCGAGGTGCAGCCGTACTTCGCGAAGGGCACCCGTGTCCCGCCTGACGGCTTCGACAGGGCGATGCACATCAACTACTTCGAAAACACCGTAAACATCGGCAGCAAGGACGAGATGGCGGATGGTGGCCGCAAGCTGGACTTGATGTCGCAGCGCATGAGCGTCAGCACGTACGAGCTGGAGCGCTCCTTCCCGTCCACGACGTCGGCCATCGACATCGCCAAGACGCACCAGGTCATGCTGAACCCGTTCGAGACGGCTGAGGAGACGCTGAACAGCCGGCGCGAGGTGATCAGCCAGGCGCTGGTGAACGACGCTCTCATCTCCGTGATGCGGCAGGCCCTGTCGCCCAAGGGGCTGCCGCCCGGCGCGTACATGAAGGAGGTGATCGCCGTCATGGGCGACCACCCCGAGGTCATCCACGCCGTCCGCGCCCTCGGCACCCTCGCCCGCTCGAAGCTGGAGGCGTGCGAGAAGATGGAGGCGATGTTCAAGAACCCCGAGGACTACGCGTTAGTGCTCAAGGCGGTGACAGATATCGAGTGCTGCCTCGTGGCCATGCAGAGCCCCGACGACGACGAGGGCGATCGCGGCAGCGACATGTAGAGAGTGTGCCCCATGGGCTGGACCCGCTGGCCCGTGCTCGAGCCCCTTCGCAACGAGCGCGGCGTCGTTCTTGTGTGTCCCGCCGGGGATTGTCGCTGCCACCCTTTTTTTTTTTTTTGGCGTTCCTGCCGGCGGCAATGTGAGCGGCGTCCAACCCTCTTCGTGTTGACACGTCATGCGCGACCCACCGCCGTCTCGATCGAGCACGTCCGCCTCGCTGCGTCCGCCCTTCCCCCTTTTCTTGTTGCCCTCGTCTCCCCCGTCGGGAGTTTCGAATTGCCCGTCTTCTCGGCCGTTTGTTTCCACTTTTGTGTCTCGGCCCATCGACAGCGGCCCGAGTGTGTCCTCGCGCGTGCGTCGGCTGACTCGCGTCGATAGCGGCGCATCGCGTGTCGTGTGCCACGGCGCGCTGTAGAGCGCCGACACACTCGACGAGGTCGATGGGTGTGCGGTCTGACCGGTCGTTCTCTTCCCTGCCCGGGTGCCTTTCTGCCCTTCTTTCTTCAAACGCTACGTGCAAGTAATTCCTCGCGACTCCTATCATCTCTTCGTTGTGTGTGTGTGTGTGTGTGTGCTGATGCACTGTGGCCGTGCGTGCTCGCTACCACTGTCTCTGATTCGTTGTCGTGTCTTCTCCGTACGCTGTGGGTCTGCCCTACCCAGACCCGTGCGTCTTGGTGGCGTGGAGCTTCTCCTCTTGCGTCGGCGCGAATTTGATTCTCCGCGTGTGTGCGGACGTGTGTGCGCGCGCACTTGTTGTCATTTTTTTTTTTTGCTTTGGCGTATTAGTGTGTATGTGTGTGTGACACGCCTGTGTGCCTTCGTGGTGTTGCTGTCGTGGTTCGATTCCTGTACCTCTCTCTCCCCCTCTCCTTTCCTCTTCATTCGCTGGCTCACCTGTGCTGTGAGCGCCCCCGATGCTGCGTGCGTGTGTGCGTGTTGTGGAAGTTCGTGTATCGTCCGCTCCGCTGTTGAAGAGCCCGTATTGACCGTGACACGGCGCGCAGATGCGCGTGCCGACGTCGTCGTCCCTGTTGTGCTTCCCCTCGTCAAAGCAAGAACAACAGACGCCATTCGAGCTGTTAACCACGGGGGCCTCCGTCGTGGTGTTTGCTCGCCCTTTACGCGAAGCAGCTACCGCCACCGTTTCCGCTGTCGCAGGGGCGCACCTCGCAAAACACCGCTGCGTGAACGCCGCCACCCACGACGGGTTGCCGACGAGGGGGTCGCGTCGCCAGGTCGTGGAGAGCCGGCGGCCTGCTGTCTGGCGCACCAGGAATGGGGACGAAGTGGCGGCTGAGGTGGCGGTCCCCTTACTTCAGCAAGAGGTAGAGCCGACCGAAAGGCAAAGGAATGAGCTCGTGTTTGTGGCTGCTGTTGTGGGTACTTCTCCCCTCCCCCCCCCCCACACACACACACGCACACACACACGCGCACACACACCCCACTCTATGGGTGCATGTGCGTGTGCCTGTGTGTGCGTGTGTGTGTGTGTGTGTGTGAGGCGTCGCCTTCGTGCCCCCGCTCTCCGTCTGCCCTCATCTTGTGTCACCGCAACTTTGGCGCTGTCATGCGTTCGTGCACACCGTACGTCACTGAACGCATGCGGTCTTCTGTGTCTCCACCTGTTTCCCCACGCGACGCACGCCGCAGCTCTCACCTGCCACACCTCGTGCCAGCCCACAAGCTCCAACCGCTGGCAAGCGCTCTAGACGACCGTGCAGCGCAGGACACACGACGCGCTGCCTGCTTCCCACACTCCTTCCCCCGCCCCCATCTCCGGTGCGCCGTCCACACAGTCTACGGTGCATCGCCCTGGCTGTCACCTCTGCATCTCCTCCCACCGGTCCCCGCTGCGCCCTCATGCTCGCGCCGTGCGACTTCAAGGGCCAGGTGACGGGCGAGGCGTCCATCCCGTCGCAGTGGAAGCGCGAGACGACGCGCGAAGACGCCGACACGCAGACGTCCAAGCTGAAGGTGAAGAGCCGTGAGGCACAGACAGACGTCAGCTGCTTCCAGGTGTCTGACCAGCTCGACAAGGCAGTCGGCACGGAGCGGCGGGCCTACCAGGCGTCGCTGGAAGGGCTGCAGTACGTCTACGGCGATGTCCCGCACGACGAGGCGAGGCTGGCCGCCTTCCTGGAGCGTACCAAGGACGAGCTCATCACCATCCTGCACCGCAACGCAAAGAGCAGCATCTTCGACCGCTACGCCCCCAACTGGTCGCGCAAGAACACCGACCTCTCCGTTCTTTACACGCTTACCTCGCCCGAGGTGAAGGAGGGCACCCTCCAGGCCCTCGAGGTCGCCTGGAACACGCACGGCACCATCGTCGCCGTCGCCTATGGTCGCATGGACACCTCGGGCTGGTGCTACAACAAGGGCTACGTGTGCGTCTGGAACCTCGCGCGGCCAGACCTGGTTGAGAGCAGCCCGCACTACACTGTCGAGACGGAGACGTACGCCACGTGCGTCGCTTTCCACCCTACCGACCCGTGCATGCTCGCCGTGGGCACGTACAGCGGCGAGGTGGTGGTGTTTCCAAACGTGACGGAGAGCGTGCCGCGCGAGTACTCCTCGGCCGACTCGGACGTGGCCCACACGGAGCCAGTCACGGTGCTGCAGTGGGTGCGCAACCCGCAGGAGCTGCGCCGCGAGCACCGTCACGTCCTCTGCTCCGCCGGCCAGAGCGGCCTCGTCATCCACTGGAGCCCTGCCAACAAGCTGGCGCGGCCCGTGGCGGCGTACAGCGTGCGCAGCCGGCGCCACCTCGTCGTCGGCATCACCGCCCTCACGTACGGCGGCGCGCAGACGGAGCGCGGCACGAGCGAGCCGACGCTGGATGGTGTCCTGCTGGTGGGTCTGGAGAACGGCGAGATCGGCCGCGGCCGGACAGGGCTGCTGCCGGTCAACACAGGCACGCAGGGGCCGTGCTCAGTGGTGCCGGTGGAGCTCGACTGGCTGGAGAGCCACCGCGGACCGCTACAGTCCCTGTGCGCCTCGCCCTTCTTCCGGCACCTGTTCCTCACGACCTCCTCGGACGGCAGCGCGCGCCTGTACACCGACCTCGAGCGCGCGCCGCTCCTCACACTTGAACCCTCGGCGGAGACGAAGAGCTACCTGTACGACGGCCGCTTCAGTCCCTTCCGCCCCGCCGTCATGGCCGCCGTCTCGCGCAGCTCGTACCTGCACGTGTACGACCTGCAGAAGGATCAGTCGCGGCCGGCCTACTCGACCGAGGCCTCCGCTGACGGAGCGGCGGTGCTCACTGTCGCCTTCAACTCCACCGCCGCCGACTGGCTTGCCACTGGCGATGCTCGCGGGACGGTGCGTGTGTGGCGGTTGCCCACGGAGCTCTCGCAGGCCACCGAGCTCGAGCGGGCCGCGCTGCGTGCCAGCCAGCCGGCGCGCGACGCAAAGAAGGAGGCGACAGACACGGCAGCCATCAGCGAGCTCTTTGGCTTTGCTGTTTAGATGTACGACAACAACGCAGTCGTGGACTCCCACCGCACCCTGCCACGCTGCCGCCTTCCCCGCCCTTTCATGCAAAGCGCGGCGCCTCCTCTCGTGTGTTCTCTGTGTTCAATTTCCCAGAAAGAAAGAACCTGCGCGTACTTGCTGTGTGTACGCTGATGCGTCCCGTGCCGGGGTGCGGCGTGTCGGTGCGCAGCTGCCAGCGCGGGCGCCGAGCTCGATGGCTCGCAGACGTACCCACATGCACACACGCCGGCGCACACGCGTCGCCCTCCATCACACCTCCCGCGTCTTCACTAATCGCCGCACACCGCCCTGCCTGTTCTTTCTGCCCTCTTTCTCTCCCTCTCACACCCACGCACACACATCCCCGCGTGCATTGTTGCTTCCACTTCACCGCAGCAGTCCTGCCCGCCCTCCGCCCCTCCGCACCTCCGCACCTCCAGCATCCACACGCCAGTCCTCGGTCGTTCAGGGGCCGCCATCCTCACCATCCCGCCCCTCACAGCCCGCGTTGTGTCCTGCATCTTCCTTCAGACCTTGGGTTTACAGCGTGCCACCACACAAGCGATCTTCGCAGCCCCATTTCACACAGACCCCGCCGTCCCGCCCCTCCTCTCCCTCACCTCCAACTTCCCACCACCACCACCACACATCGCCACCGCGCCGATGGTTCTTTTGCGTCTTCGCGTCGCCGTCGTGGGCGAGCCGACGTCGGGCAAGACGGCGTTCGTGCAGATGGTGCACAGCAACGGCACCACGTTCCCCAAGAACTACCTCATGACGATGGGGTGCGACTTCGTGGTGAAGGAGCTGACGCTGGACGACGACACCACGGTGGAGGTCTCCTTACTGGACGTTTCAGGGCAGCGGCTGTACGACCGCATGACGTCGCACTACCTCGACAGCGCCTCCGCCTTCATCCTCGTCTACGACGTGTCTAACAAGACGACTTTCGAGTCGTGCCGCAAGTGGGTTGCCAAGGCGCGTGCATCGAAGAAGGATATGATCGGTTTCCTTGTGGCCAACAAGATGGATCTTGCTGACAAGGCCGAGGTGACGGACAACCAGGCTGAGGTCTTTGCCCGGGCCAACCAGCTGACTTTCTTCAAGTGCTCGGCACTCCGCGGCACCGGGACGGCGGAGCCGGTGGAGAAGCTGGCCCGCGTCTTTGTCGACACGTACAACCAGCGGCTGGCCCAGCTGGCCCAGGCGGTATCGACCCGCTGACCAGAAGCGGAATCGTTTTCGGGCGGCACTGAGGCTGCGCTGATGCTGCCGACACGCGCGGCAGCGTCGCTGCTGCTCTTAGCCTTTCCCACTTGGCGACAGCTCGGGTGCCGTCCCTGCCGGATGCAGGTGACGCTCGTGTGGTGCGACAGAGGGAAGGGGCTTGTGTCTCTTCTCTCTGCGTGCGTGCGTGTGTGTGTTTAGAGCCGAGCTGAACTTGTCGATGTGCACTATCCCCCATCCCGCCGCGCGCCTCCAGCTATTGATGACCGATGGATGAAGGCAAGCAACACACAAACCGAAAAGACGAGGCCGAGGGTGTGCTCCCTCGAGTCCCTGCGTATTCACGCTGCGCTCTGCGTTTGCGTCGGCGAGCGCGGCTGCTGAGAGAGTGAGGGCGATGTGGCGGGCTGAACGTGCGGACTCGTGCATGTTGGCTGTCAGCGAATCCACGGCTTGATGGTGGTGGTCAACATCCCTTGCTCGCCACCGCGAAGTAACGGCGGCCGCAGAACCGTGTATGTTGGCTAGGAGGGGAGAGGGCGTGCATCAAGAGGGCGTTCGATGTCTCCTGCTCGCACGAACGGCACTGCAAGCGGACACGCACCGTCGCGCATTCGCACACTTGGAGCGGAGCATCCCCTCCTTCCACAGCGCGTCACGCGCCGACTGCACAACACCTTTCACCACACTTCTCGTTTTGTTTCCACGTCTCTCCACGTGACGCCACCGTTCACACATACCTGCACACGCACACGCACACGCACACGCACACGCACACGCCCTCGGTACCTCGTGCCGAGCAGACGCGCAGGTACGTGTGTGGCTTGGCTCGCATGGACGTCACCGACCACAGCCCATTCGTCACAGCCCTCCACGACGACGTGTGCGGCCGCCTGCCCCTGTGGACGACGCGCTACGTGCGGCTGGCCCCGAGTGGGGCATCGGCAGTGGCCAGCACCTTCACCGACGGCATCGGGGCAACGCAGCGCCGCCTCTTCATCGCTGCGGAGGCGAGTGACGCGACGGTCGTGGACGAGGCGGCGCTGATGGAGTGGATTGCGCTGGTCGAGGACTGGCACTCACTGCACACCAGCGACCCGGTAACGTGCTTCCTCTGCTTCGTCGACCTGGCTGGGACGGTGTCTTACTACGAGTGCGCCACCGCCACGGAAGCGCGCGCCACGTGAGGGAGCGCAGCGAAGGAGGCGCTCTTCTTCCCCTCTTCGATAGCTGGCGAGGCGGCGCTGCCGCGCTCTCCCGTGGCCCGTGTGAGCGTGCGTGCGCTGCAACTTGGCGTGCCTAAGCGGTGGGGGCAGAGAGGTCGCCTCGAGGTCCCTGGGAGAGGACCTGTCAAAGTGCCCACGCCATGCAGTTGAATGACCGCTGTGGTGCTGTCCTTCGCGACGTACGCGTGTCGTGCACGCGCCTGCTGCGCTGCTGCAGATCTCGCACCCCGACACGCCGCTGTGCTTGGCCCATGGGCTGACCAGCTGCGGGACAAATAACAAAACCGCATGCGCGCCTTGCAATGCCGCTGCAGCTCGGGTGGCGGGTGCCCCGCATGCCACACCCTTCGCCGACCGTGTTCCCTCTTGCGTCACCCTCTTGTCCCACCGCACGTACGCCTCTGCCACACCGCCCGCCCTCTGCCTCCCTCTCTCGCTCGTGCACAGCTCGCTTCAAGCACGCTAGCCTTTCACCCAACTCTCTCTCCCGCATCACACTTCGCGTCACCTCTCGTGCGTGCCGTGCACCCCCGTGTGTCGCCCTACGCCGCAGCCGATCATGGTGGACCCGAGCTGGCGCCGTGCCTGCGACCTGCTCGCAAAGCACCTCCAAGTGCTTGGACAGAAGATCACGACGATACGCCGCATCACCAACAGGCGCAGCTCCGCCGAGGAGATCAAGAAGGAGCGCGAGGAGGTGAAGCGGCTCACGCGTGAGGCCAACGCTACGGACGTGCAGGACATCCGCAAAGCCGTGAAGTCCTTCGAGCGCTTCATCATGCTCGACAAGAGCCTCAGTGATGAGGGGCGCAAGCTTGCCAAGGATGCCGAAATCGCGCTACAGGAGTACGAGCGGGTCTGCAATGAGTTCTACCGTAAATGCATGGACGGCGGGTCGGCACGTGCCGCGCCGGGCAGCCGCCAGCTCCGCACGTTCCGCGAGTCCAGCGACAACGAAGAGGAGGGACCGAGCGGGGGGCAGACCGAGGGTCGGGCGCTTCTCGCAACGGAGGCGCCGCAGCGCGTGCAGTTTGAGCGGGACATGTACGAGGAGCTGATGCTGGAGCGGCAGCGGGAGACGGGCGAGATTGCTGAGAACGTGCGCGACATCCACGAGATCTTCCAGCACATCAACGGCATGGTGAACGAGCAAGGGGAGCAGCTGGAGTCGGTGGACAACAACTTGTCTGCCGCAGAGCGGGCGACCCGCAACGCCTCGCAGCACCTTCAGCGCGCCCGCCAGTACCAGACGACCTCGTCGCGGAACAAGATGCTGTTCGTCTGCATGATGGTGATGCTGGTAATTGTGAGCCTGGGCTTGCTTGTCAACTAGCCGCCACCAGTGTCCTCGCAGCCTTGCGGCGCCGACCGCGGAGACGTCCACCTCCCGTACTTCTCCCTTCCCCAGTTCTTGTCGTCACGTCAGCGGAGCGGGGGCCTCGGTCGTGCGACTCCGTGCCTCCCTATTGCTTCAATGTGCGCCAGGGCGAATGTGACTCCGTTGCGTTGCCGAGCCTCTTCTCCTCTCCCTGTTGTTCACCGCGAGGTGCGGTTGCGCTGCTGCCTCGCTCGCCGCCCTTCCAGTTTCTGGTGTATCCTCCGACGCCACTCGGGGCTGCTGCTGTCGCTGCGCCGGCTCTGAGCCTTCGTGCCCCAGTCGAAGGGTAGCTCCCCATCCCTCGTCTTCACCCACCCACCCACCTACCGAGCACCTGCGCATGCGAGGAGCCGCCCCACTATCTGTACGTGTGTGGGATGGCGGCTGTGTCGCTTCTCCCTTCTTTCCCTTTGCTGTGTCGGCTAGTGGACGGAGTGCTGCGGCACACCCGTGTCTTGGCTTGCTGTCTGTGCGCTCTCTCTTTCCTGCATCGGCCACCCACCCCTGAGACAGCGTCTCTGCGCGCTAACGCGTGCGTACCTCGATGCTGGCTTTCTGAGTGTGGACTTCGATGTGTGTGTGTGTGTGTGCCCATGGTGATGTGCTGCTCGTTGCCCCCGCCCTGCCTCCGTTGTCGTCGGAACATCAGTGGCGCACGGGGGCGGGCGTTGAAGCCTCTCCCTCAACGCAAGTGATGTGTGCCGCAAGAAGTGCAAGCACACAAGGCGGACGCAAGGCCTAGTCGTGGCGGCTCACCGCGCTGCGCATCGCGAAACTGCGTGCAGGCTGGTATGCGGTGCACTCGTGGTAGAGCGCGAGAGCGTGAAGTTCTGCGGTGCGGCACCCGCGTGCGGACAAGCACTGCGCGAGCGCGGCACCCAGTGTCGGCGGCGCATCCTTCGCCCGCAACCCCCTCCCCCTCTTGTGTGGCCGCTGTCGCGAGCCGTCTTTCGATGCCTTCCACCCGTCTCCTCCTCACTCCGCTCCCTCGTGTCTTCGGTGTGGCTGCTGCGTGGCAGGATCCACTGCATCGCGCTGTGTCGTAGCTGCTCTTTGCTCCCTATCGCCGCCCCTCCTCCCCCTACCCGGCTGCTCGCCACATCACCTGCGGCCCTTCCCATCTGGCTTCCTCTCCAACTTCTCACCCCTCCCTACCCAGCGCAGTCCGCCATGGCCGACCCTGCCAGCACGGAGGCCGTCGTGACGCCGTGGACGGTGGAGGGCGACGTCAACTACGACAAGCTTATCCGCGACTTCGGGTGCCAGGCGGTGGATGAGCGGCTGCTGGAGCGGATGGAGCGGCTGACCGGCAAGAAGGCGCATCACTTTCTGCGCCGCGGCATCTTCTTTTCGCACCGCGACCTCAACCTCCTTCTCGACGTCTACGAGAAGGGCGAGCCCTTTTATCTCTACACCGGCCGCGGCCCCAGCAGTGAGTCGATGCACACGGGCCACCTCGTCCCCTTCATGTTCACCAAGTGGCTGCAGGACACATTTCAGGTGCCCCTCGTCATCCAGCTCACCGACGACGAGAAGTTCTTCTTCAAGGACATCACAATGGAGGAGATCGACAAGATGACGACGGAGAACCTCAAGGACATCATCGCCCTCGGCTTCGACCCCAAGCTCACCTTCATCTTCCGCGACTTCGAGTACGTTGGCCAGATGTACCGCACGGTTGCCCGCATCGAGAAGGCCTACACGGCCAGTCAGGTGCGTGGCTGCTTCGGTTTCAAGATGGAGGACAACTGCGGCCGCTGGATGTTCCCGGCCATCCAGGCGGCCCCATCCTTCTCCGTCGCCTTCCCGCACATCTTCGACGTGAAGAAGGGCAACGTGTTCTGTCTCATCCCGCAGGCCATCGACCAGGACCCGTACTTCCGCCTCACCCGCGACATCGCGCCGCGCCTCGGCTACCTCAAACCCGCGCTGATCCACTCCAAGTTCTTCCCTGGCCTGAGTGGGTCGAAGGGCAAGATGAGCTCCTCCACCGGCGTCGCCGTGTTTCTGACCGACACGCCAAAGATGATCAAGGACAAGATCAACAAGCACGCCTTCAGCGGCGGTGGCGCGGACAAGAAGGAGCAGCTGCTGCTCGGCGGCAACACCAGCGTGGACGTGCCTGTGCAGTGGCTGCGCTTCTTCCTCGAGGACGACGCGGAGCTGGAGCGGCTGCAGAGGGACTACATGCTTGGCCGCATCATGACCGGTGATGTCAAGAAGCGGCTCATCCAGATTCTGACAGACATCGTCACGAAGCATCAGGAGGCGCGCAAGAAGGTGACGGACGCCGACGCGGCGTTCTTCACTGATATCCGACCAATGGGCCCGGTCAAGGAGGCCGCAGAGACAACGGAATGAGTTGCGCGGCGTTCCCCCCCCCCCTCTTCATCATCTACGTTTTCTGTTCTGCGTACAAGTTTGGGTGTGTGCGTGTGTTTGTGTAAGACTCACCTGCTGTCGAGGACGCAGGTCTTTGGGAATTGCCCGCCTCCGCGTATAGGTAACGTAGGCAGTTTGTACAGATGGCGGGGGTGCAGTGTGGTGGGTGGCGCCTCCCCTTAGTAACGGAGCAGCAAGCGTTGCGTGTCAGAGCCGTGTGCAGGCAAGTGGCGCATGCTGTAGCGCCTCGTGCCCCACGTGCCTTCCCAGCTGCGATGTTCGCACCCGACTGCACGCATTCCCACCCGCACTCCGTGGACCACCACGCACCCATGCTAATGCGAAGCTGATCCTAATTCGGCATCAACGTATGCTGAGTGCCACGCAGCCTTGTGACGTGCAGTCCACCACGTCAACCCCGCAGCGCAGACACTACGCAGTGCTTACTGGGCACCGTGCGAGGCCTTGAATGAGTGAAAGAGGTGAAGAATGCCGACAGCTGCCCAAGCAGTTCGGCACGAAGCCCAGACTGGCGCTACACGCACCCACACCCTCCCATCCCCATACCGCTTCCACTTTCGCATCGCGCAGGGCGGGAGTGGTGGCAAGGGATGGGGTGGGGAGGGTGACGCGGTGAAGGCGCGTGTGCGCGTCTCTCCAGACGCCGAAACGCGCGACTGTCAAGGCACGACTGTTTTGCTTCGCCGGTACGGTGCCGGTCTTTCGACTGGCCGCGGCCGCGTTGTGCGCTGCGCCGTCTCCCGCCTTCACCTCCTCCCCACCACCCGCCTTCACCTCCTCCCGCTCCCCTGCGTCATCTGTACCCTCGCGCGTGCCACTGCGCCACCGATGCAACCCGCGCTCAGCGGGAAGCGTTCACCCCACCAAGGCGGTGCGACGCAGCTTTGGTTCGCGCCTTTTTCTTTAGTGCAGGCAGAGTCCGCCTCAGGCACGCACGGCGGCGCACACCTCCCTCACCCCTTCGCGTCACGCGCGAACGTCACCCCCCCCCCGCTTCTTCTCCTCCTCTCTGCTCTCCCGTAGGGTTTTGTGTAATGCAATCCGCAGGGGCGTGGCAGCGGTTGCTGCGTCACGTGCGCCCACGTGTGGCGACACCGTGCTTGCTCGAGGTCGGCGTCGGCCCACGTGGCACCGCGCCGCTAGCGCCGGTCGTGCGTGGCGGCAGTGCGTTGCCGTCGATGCCCCCCCTTCCCACCTTTTCAGCCAACTTCGATGACATGTCTGGCTTTGAGGTGGACTACGTGTACCGCGCGATGACCTGCGCCATGCAGAGCTGGTCGTCGACCCCGCAAGACATGAGCGCTACGCTGCTCGGCTGCTCGATGGCATGCAGCGAGGCCCTTCACGAGCCGCCGGGCACGGCTGGTGACGCCGAGCCTGCGTGGCGCCACGTGTGCGACCTCGTCATGATGCCGGATGGCTGCGTGACGTTTGGGTGGATGCACAACCACGCGCTGGACTTGTGCTGGAGGCATCACGTGCTAGGCTACGTGGCGGACATCTTCCAACGCGCACCAGGCCGATTATGGAGCATGGTCAAGTCTGCCGCCGACTCGCAGGTGCGCCGGTCGGTGCGCATGAACTGGCGCGTCCTCCCAGTGATGCAGTGGACCTCGACGGTCAGCGAAGCGGACGTCACGCAGGCAATCACACTGGTGCGCGGTTCGCTCGTGCGCCCTGCAGGGACGTCGTATGAGCTGGAAGACGAGGTGTCCGTCTGTGCTGCGGCGGGTGGCAGTGCCGTTTCCTCGTCTACAGCACGCACGCTGATTCACCTCACGGAGCAGCGCACGCGAGCCCTTCCGGCCGGGACGGCAATCGCACTGATGCGGCTGCTGGTGTGCGCGCACGCAGCACACGCCGGCACCGTGAGCGATGACATGAGGCCGGCGTTGGTGGCGGCCACCGTGCGGGTGTGCACCTTGTCGCGCGACTCCGAGTGCTACCGCCTCTTGGCGTGGGCCGCGACGCTCGTCGGGGCGGACGCGGCGGGCGACACGACAGTGACGGAGGCGACCGCGGATGCGCTGACACTGACGCTACTTGACCTTGTCGCCGCACCCGGCACAGGCCGCGATACGCAGCTGAGCAGCCGCGTGCATTCGTACGTACTGCCGTTGTGCGACGCGCTCTTGTCCGATGAGGCGGCGCTGTTCGACTGCGTCAGTGCGTTTCGATCGCAAGCGGTGCTCGAGGTGCAGCATTCCGCCGCGGGGACGGCGTCCAGCGCCGCTGGTGCTGTCGACTCCGTCGACGCTGCGCTGTTCGGCCGCGTCCTTGGCCGAGCCACGACTGCCGCCCCTGATCGAACGCTGGCGATGTTGGTGCGCGCGGTGGACGGCACGGCGGCGCCAGCGCTCCCGTGGGTGCCTGGCATGGGCGTGGACTACAGGGGCTGCTGGTGTTCGCTCTTGACGCACACGACGCTGCTGGCAACGCACACTCGTGCCGGCGCCAGTCAGAGGGGCGGCGCCACGCAGAGGAGTCCAGCGGAGGCGGCGGAACATGCGCTTCGCGTCAATCTTGCACGTCGCTGCCTGCACAACCCCGACAGCGCGACGGCGGCGACTCACTACTCCCTCCTGACGCACCTCTTCTCGGCCGCCGCGGCGCCCGCTCGCCGTCTTATCCTCGTGCACCTCGGCGGCCACAGCAGCGACGACCCCGCCGCACCGCCGCCGGACTCGCCCGCCGACGACGCCGCACGCCGCGCTGCGATTGGGCTGCTTTTTCTTTTCCCGTCGCTGCCGCTGCGTGCGCTGTGCGGCGGCTCCGTGGCCGTGGCGTGCGCGGCGTTGGCCAACCCGAAGGGGGCACAGCTCGCGTGCCACGCAGGGGTCGCCGAATGCGCCGAACACGGCGTCGTGACGCTGTCGATCCCCAAGCGTGATGCGGCGCGACTCTCTGAGCGCCTGCAAGGCCGCGGGAGAGCAGTCCTTTGTGCGGTGCAAGTGACGGGCAGCACCCAGGCAGCGTTCCTTCTGGAAGAGCTGCCCGTGTTCCTTCACACAATCCTGGACGGCTGCTAAGTCGCGACCAGTTGTTCACAGTGGTCTTTCCTCTTCCGTCAGCAGCCCCCTGCAGCACCGTCCGCCGACGGAGGAAGCGAAGCCGATTAAGGTACACAGCCGCGTCTGCGAGGCGCTGTGACGGACACGTGCGCGCCGGGTCGCCGCCTCACGGATCGTCGTAGTGCGCAGCAGAAAATGAAGCACAGCATGACCGACTTGACCCAGGCAGTCCCCCGCCTCGCGGAACTCCCTTCGTACGCGCGCAGCCTCTCCAGGCCCAACACGCAGCCCCTCCTGGACGGGGAGGCGTCGTTGGGTCGGCAAGGGACGACTAGCCGCCCTCCTCCCTGCACGACTGCCCTTCTGCACGTGCCAACGCCGTGACCCTGCTCTCACCTCTCCCCGCCCTCTGCGGGTCAACGCGTACGTGCACAACCCCAACACCCGCTCGGCACCCCACTCGCGGCCTCGCACCCTCCACCACCACGTCCACGTCCTCCTCCCCCTTCCTCGACCGTGAACACGGGCAGAGAGCTGCGCGGCCGTCCACAACGCGCCCCCCTGCCTCTTCACAGAAGCGTCTCGCCTCCCCAGTCGGACGCATCGCTTTCTTCACCACTTCTTTGGTCCACGAGCGGCCGACATCTTGTTCCATGCAGCGGCGACTCGTGAGTGCGCTCGTGCGCGTCGCTGCGCCCGCTCTGCGGCGCCGAACCACAGTCGCGGCTCGGCCGCCGGTCTCGTCGGCGGCGCGGCGCTTTCTTGCAACGTCGCCGCCACCCGCGGCGGCGGCGCTGGCCACCACGGCGGGGCCGCGTGAGGAACGCGGTGAGTCGTTTGTGCCGTCGGTTGAGGTGCGCGCTGCGGACGAGGACGGGGCGGATGAGGACGAGTTCGACGAGCTCGAGGCGGCGTCGCAGGAGCTGCACGATCTGTGCTACGCCGTGATTGGCCACCTTCGCCGTGCCGATCCGGAGGCAAACAAGGCCCTCTTCGAGCGCCGCGTGAAGCGGGCCTTCCGGGAACCGAAGCCGGAGCAGCACCGCCGCCTCCTGCACGACCACGGCGATCGCAGCCTGCACCGCCGGAACAACTACCGCTCGCACAAGGAGTTCATTGAGGCCCACAAGCTGTACATGCAGTGGGGCGACAAGGTGTTGCTCCTTCTCACGCCGCCGGTGATGGAGCGCCTGGTGAAGAGCGCCGGCAAGGGCTACCGAGACCAGCGCCAGGACGGCGTGCACCGCCACCGCCACCCCATCGCACGGGCGAGCTGGCGGTCGTTCCCGCACCGCTGGTTCAAGCACGCCCCGTTCGAGGTGCAGCAGCTGCGCGCCGACATCCCCGAGTCAGCGGTGCTCAATACGCGCTTCTACCGCGACCAAGCGACGCTGCGGTACCTCTTCACGCTGATGGAGCCGCAGCACCCTTTTCGGGCGGCGCTGGAGAGGCGCATGTCGGAGCTGACGCAGGGCTACGACCCCGTGCACGGAGCTCGGTAGCGAGCTGGCCGTGGCCGTACCGCAGCCGTTCTCCACTGCCACCGCGACCGGCGTAGCGCTCGGCGATGCAGCGACGAGTGCATGGGTTGGAATGGAGCCGCGGCGACGTGTATGAAGAGAACCGCCTTCGTTCTTGTGTCGCTGATCGCCACTGATGCTGCGTGACGGCAATTTTGGCCACCCACAACTACAGAGAAGAGAAACGGAGGAAGCGAACGCAAGGCACAACGGCGACCCGCTCGGCGCTGGGTACGTGGCACGCGTGCGCCCCAGGCCGTCCGCGTCCCGTCTCTCCTCCCTCTCCTCATACTGCGAGGGGAGGGGGGGGGTCAAGTGGAGTGGAGTGGAGTCGGCTCTGCTGTTGAAGCGGCTGCTTGGAATGCAGCGAGCAGGAGAGCGACACGGTGCACTTATGGCATGCAGACTTGTGGCTCAAGGAAGACCAGGTTTCACGTCATCGCTCGCCACACCACCTCTTCGGCCGCACACACCGCCTGGTCAGCTTCTGCACGGCACAGCTCCTCGCACCTTCGGAATGCCCGTGGCGGCTTTGTACTCCTTCCCACGCGTTGCCTTCTCGTCCCCAACACGGCGCAACTCGAGCTTCACCTCTGACGTCCCTCTCTCTCTTTCCCTGGAAATTTGGGCCGCGCGCAGCTACGCGCGAGGTGGCAGGGGACTGATCCCGCCCTTTGCGTGTTTGTGATTTCTCGCCTCCGCACCTCGACGCGGCGGACTCCCATACTCGCTCTCACCAACACCCCCCTCCCCTTCCGTCCTCTTCCTTCCTCGTTGGGGAGATGCAGCGGTTCTGCCGCGGCGCACTTAGCACCTCGGCGGGCGGCGCGCGGCGGTGGCGCACCGGTGGTGGCCCGGGCGACCGGCGCGTGCGAACGGACTGGTACCGCTGCTACCCGGCCCTCATGGAGGAGAAGGACCGCGACATGTACCATTGCTACTACCCGTACCTCTTTGACCACGGCGACAGGATGAGCCTGTACCCCAAGATCCCCGCGAACCCGCGGGAGTGGCAGATCGAACAGCTGCAGACCACCTACGACGCCATCCGCGAAGACAAGTACGACGCCTTCATCCGCCTGCGCGAGAAGTTTCCGGAGCTGTACCAGGACACCCGTGCCTGGGACAACCCGCCGCCGTTTGGTGAGTTCAACATGTTCTACAGCGTGCGCTTCGGCATGATCGGGGTCAAGGCCTTCACCTGCAAGGACTACGACGACCTTGGCAACCAGTTCGACTGCACGGCCTTCTGGTTTCCGGACAACCAGATCGTCAAGCACACCACCCGCAACGGCGATGTCGGCACGGACAAGGTGTACGTCGGCGCAATGAACGTGCCAGTGGAGTTCCACAAGCCCCACGTCACTGCCTTCTACAAAGCGGCCGGCGTGCCGGTGAAGCACGTGTCGGCTGGCTTCCCGGTTACGCCGGACGCGTACGCGCCGGTCGGCACAAAGCTGGACGTGCGCCACTTCAAGCCCGGCCAGGAGGTCACCATCACCTTCCAGAACACCGACTACGGCTTCCAGGGCGTCATGTTCCGCCACGGCTTCGACGGCGGGTATGTGTGGCTGGGTGACTCCAAGTGGCAGCGCCGGCCGGGTTGCATGGGGGCAGAGGGGCAGAAGCGCATCTACCCCGGCCACCGCATGGCGGGGCAGACGGGCGCCTCGGCGGAGACATACCAGGGCGTCCCCATCTGGCGCATCGACTACAAGAACTCCCTCATCTACCTCCCCACCCTTCTCGACGCCGACGTCGGCACGTACGTCAAGTTCAGCGACACGATCAACACGAAGGGGTACACGCTGTGGAACGAGCACCGGGGCCTGCCGGCCTTCCCCACATTTGTGCCGAATGAGGAGGAAGACCTCAGCAAGCTGGCCACGGACGAGTGTCAGCTCACCGCACCGCCCCTGTACACGTACTTCCGCGATGAGTTCGCAGCGCCGCAGCTTGTGAGCCAGGCCGACGTCGAGGATGCGAAGAGCGCCAAGCCGGCTGCGGCCGCCCCCAAGAAGAAGGTGTACGACCTCAAGAAGTACACAGACGCACGCAAGAAGTACCGCCAGAACCTGCGCAAGGCACGCCGGTACAAGCTCATGGGCATCCGCACTCGCGCGCACGAGAAGCAGGAGGAGGCACGCCGGGCGAAGATCCTCAAGTACAAGCGCGTCAAGACGTAGACGCGCGCGCGCTGCTGTACAGAGAAGACGGCGGCACGTGGCGTGCGGTGAGGGCGGCATGGTGTGGCTGGCTCTACACCGAGCGCATCTACACACGCCCCTGTGTGCGCGTACGCGTGTGCGTGTGGGTGCTCCTTTGTATGCGGCTCACGCAGGCCGAGTGCGTGCGTACATCACAGTGTTGCGTTGGGAGCGGGTTGTGAATTCACTTAAAGAAACCCCCCAAAGGAAAACAAGGGAGGATGCGGACACCGTGAGTGGACTGCCAAGTCTGCCTTGCCCGCGCTTGCCGTGGTCGCAAAATCGATCGGTGCTTAGCGAAAGAGGACGTGACCACTCCGCCCACGCAGGCGCGGCATCGAGTACGGAGAAAAGAAAAAAAGTTGACTGCACTTATGGCCGCCGTCAAGCGGAAGAGTTGAAGGTGACGGAGGGGAGTAGCGACCGCCTTTACCGCCTCGCAGCTATCGCCTCCGTCCCCCCCTCCCCCCCCGCTGCCCCGTTGGGGTGTTGGTAGCCGGGCCCATCTCGTGCCCCCCCCTCCCCCCGGTGTCCTCTTCCTCTCCTTCCTGTGTGTCCGGCCACGGCCAGCGCGCACGACGCGACGGCAGCACGGGCGCAGAGCAGCCAGACGCCCCCCCCCCCCCTTCCCGCTCGTCCTCGCGCCCGTCTCACCCGCCTCCTCCGTCCTCCCCGTTCCCCCTTTTCGCCCGATTCAGTCCCCGACTTCTCCCACTCGTCTTGGCAGACCACGCAAGCCCAGAGCACTCTGCGCGCACACATCACCCGTTATTTAAGCCCTGCACTAACCGCGCGCATCGTTCACGCACTCTCTCTCTCTCCCCGGCGTTCTTCCCACCTTAGCGGCGGCGCAGCTCTGTGCTTGCGAGCCGCGCAGCTCCTGCGCCTCAGCCCCCTTCTCTTCTTCCTCCTCCAGCACCCAGACAACTCCGCATAGAGCGACTGATCGCGTTGCCCTTCCTCCCCTCTCGCCCCTCCTCGCTCACACACACGAGGCGCATCCCTCCCATCCCGCCTCCCCCTGCTACTGCCGTTGCTGATGCACTCCAGCGGCAGCTACACCGTGTCCTCGGCGCGGCTCGGTTCCGTGCTGGGGCAGTGGCGCTCCGTGGCCGCCGCCGGAGACGCAGCAGCGCCGCAGTACACCGCGTGGGTCTGCGTGTTCGGTGAGCGCAGCGTCAACACGCCAGAGAACCAGCGCGGGCAGGCGCTCCTGCAATACCTGCTTGACGCCAAAGAGCCCGTCTGCAACGTCGCCGTCGTCATCACGCAGGTGGTCACCCTCTTCGTGCACGCCGCGGACGTCGCCGTGGCGGCCCCGCCAGCGCAGGTGGAGGGCCACACGGTGGAGGTGGTGGCTGGTGTGGCGGCAGCTCAGCCGCGACTGGCAGCCCTGCTAGCTGGCAAGACAGTGGGGGCGCCGGTGAACGAGTTTGCGATCCAGGAGGCGGCGTTTGCGGCGGCGTTTGTGGAGGCGGTGCGGACCGTCGTGCCCGCTGATGCTCTCGTGGCCGCCGCCCCGGCCCTTGGTGAGCTGCTCTTCGTGAAGGACGACGCGGCGCTCGCATGTGTGGAGAAGGCCGCCGGCCTGTGCTGCGCGGTATTCCGCCGCTACGCGCGCGACTGCATCGCCAGCGAGATGTCGAAGAGCGACCCCAAGACGCTGTACGATGTGCGGCAGATGCTGTACGGCAAGCTTGAGCGTCCCAATACGATTCAGGGCCTCGAGTCACTCGCCGTCGACGACTTTGCGCTCGTCACTGGGCTGCCGCCGTGCCTCTTCCACCAGGGCACGTACAAGTCGCAGCTTAATGTTGACGAGGACACCCTGAAGGCCGCGTGCAACGCGCCGATCCACGGTGATGTGGTCGTGGTGCGCTTCGGCGTCAAGAACACCGGCTACACCGCCTTCTTCGGCCGCACGCTCCTCGTCGAGTCCGCAGCGCCGTCGAACGCGAAGGCGGCGTACCAGTACGCCTACGACGTCAGCGCGAAGCTCATGGAGTGCCTCGTCCCTGGTGCCCGTCTCAGCGCCGTCTACGCAGATGTCATGCGGTACGCGCAGGAGCAGGACGCCGGCCTCGCTGGCCACCTCGCGAAGAGCTTCGGCTTCTCGACCGGCCTGCTTGTGCTCGAGGCGCGCGGCACCATCGCTGAAAAGGGCACGGCGGTGGTGGCCGACGGCATGAGCTTTGTCACACGCGTCGTGCTGGAGTCGGTGCCGTGCGCCGGCGCGGACGGCACGTTCGACGTGGAGCTGACGGACACGGTCATCCTGCGCGGCGGCGTGGCGGAGCTGAAGACGAAGGTGGCGCGCAAGCTGGCGGAGGTGCTCTACGAGGACCTCGGCGACGAGGCAGCGGCGGCCGACGAGGCGGCGGCGCACCGCGACTTGAGCAAGATCACACGCCAGGGTCAGTCCGAAACCGTCGTGCTGTCCCGCGAGGCCCAGCGTGAGCAGGACTTGCGGCAGCTGCTCAACGAGCTGCACGCCGAATTCCTCGCTGCTGGCGGCAAGAAGGGGACGCAGACGTCGACGGAGGAGTACCGCGCGTGCGACGTCGGCCGCCTTTCCTTTGGCGAGCTGCACCCGTACAAGCCGGAGGACCGCGTGCCGCCGCCGGAGTCCCAGCGTGGCATCGTCGTGCAGACCGACAAGAAGGTGGCGTGGCTGCCCGTCTGCGGGCGGCCCGTGCCTTTCCACGTGTCGACGATCAACAAGGTCGACATCAAGGCCGAGGGCGACAAGTACACCATGACGGTGGCCTTCCACAGCATGCAGGAGGCCAACGTCGGCTACAAGTTGAATCGCACCAAGGTCTTCGTCAAGGAGCTGGCATACAGCAGCGCGCGGGACGTCTTCACGGACGCGCAGATCGCCATCCAGGGCGTGCAGCAGCGCATTAAGAACGACGACGCCGCGCGCAAGCGTGCCCTCACCTCGGCCTCGGGTGGGCGGCTGACGGCGACGCCGAACCCGCTGCGCCTGCCGACGGTCAAAATCCGCCCGCCCATCACGAGCACCAACCGGCAGAACAAGGGCTGTGTCGGTAACCTGGAGCTGCACGCCAATGGGCTGCGTTTCTCCTTTCTCGGCGGGGTGCCGGTCGACATGCTCTTCGACAACATCAAGCACGTCATCTTCCAGCCAGCTGTGCAGAGCATCTACGTTATTTACCACGTCACGCTGAAGAAGCCGCTTGAGATTAACCGGAAGAGTGTTTCGGAGATCCAGTTTGTGGCCGAGGTGATGGAGAGCAGCGAGCTGGCCAGCGCTGCGCGGCGGTCGTACGAGGAGGAGGTGCAGGCAGAGGAGCGCGACGAGGCGCGTATCCGGCAGACCAACAAGCAGTTCATCACCTTCGCCCACGCCGTGGAGGAGCGGAGTAAGATCAAGACGCAGCTGCCCACGAACCAGTTCTCTTTTGACGGCGTGCACGCTCGCTCGATGACGACGTTCAAGGGCAACCGCGAGGTGCTCTGGGCCCTCATCGACACCCCAGCCTTCACGCAGAGCGTGGAGGAGATCGAGGTTGTCTCCTTCGAGCGCGTCATACCCGGCACGGCGACCTTCGATATGTCGCTTATCTTCAAGGACTACAACAGGCCGGTCGTGACGATCAGCAGCATTCCGCGGACCTCGCTTGAGCACGTCAAGGACTGGTGCCTCAGCGCACGGCTCTACTACATGGAGACGACAGTGAACCCTAACTGGCGCGTCACGATGAAGGACATCCGCGACGACGCCAACTGGGACCCGTGGCTGCGCGGCGACGGCTGGTCGGTGCTGAACAACGAGACGAACGACGAGGAGGACGAAGAGGGCGACGACGACGACTCGGACTCGGACTCAACTTACTACGAGGACGAGGACGAGGAGTCCTCCGACTCCGACGACTCCTCCTGGCTCGAGGACGAGGAAAGCGGCGTCGACTCTGACAGCGACGACAGCGACGAGTCAAGCGCCGCAAGCTGGGACGAGCTGGAGCGGCGCGCCGCCGCCAAGGACCGGCAGAACCGCTTCAGTGACGATGACAGCGATCGCCCACGCAAGCGCCAGCGAACCGCCGCCGCACCGCCGCAAGCCGCACCGGCCGCCCCCGCCGCACGGCCGCCCAAGATGCCGGTGACTGTGCCGGGCCGCGGCGGCGCGGTGCCACCAGCGCGCCGCTTCTAGGTGATAGATGGCGAGTCACAGCAGCGTCACCGAGGGCAACTTCACATCTGCGTGGTGAAACGACGTCTGGCGGCTGCGTTTGCTGTGCGAGAGGAAGAACCGAGTGTCCGTGTGAGGTGCATAGATAAGTGGTACGCGCTACAGAGCATCTAACGTATGTGGCGTGTTTTAGGGTCTGTCTGTGTGCAACTGCATGTCTGACACGCGCAACAACGCACCCGTACAAAGGCAACAAAAGGCAGAAGTCTGAGGCGCAGCGGGTGTTCGTGGCAGAGCGCTGAGTCGACAAGCGGGTGTGGGCCTCCATCTGCGTGGATGCGCACTCACCGGCAGCAGCGCCGCGCCCTTCATACGCTGACGCCACCTCAGGCCTGGCGTTGCGACCCTTGCCTCCCTACCCCAGACCCTTTTTGTGTGCGTGTCTAGCAGGGGGAGGGAGGGGAGAGGGGTGTGTGTGGAACGATTGCCGTGCTCGTGTGTCGCACCGGAGGCGCTCGTCTCTGAAATCTAGCTACTCCCATGATGCGAGCGCCTCCCTCTGGTAACGTGAGCCGCGGTACGGGTGCTGCTCCATGTCTTTGCAGCCCTCGCTCTGGCGGCTCCAGCAGCGGACGCATTCAATGCCACCCCCGACGCCTTCTCCTCTTGCCTGCCTTCTCGCCTCTCGCCACGCACTGCCCATGCGGCGTGCGGACTACCTCTCTCTTCCCCCACTCAGGCTTTGTGACGCAGAGACAGCGACACCGGCATCGCACACGCCAACTGGCTTCACTCCTTCAACGATGTGCGCGCAACGTGCCTCGCACTGGAGCACGGACAGCGCAGAATGCACGTGGGCACACCCGCAACAACCAGCCGCTTTGGCCAACCAGCCGCACCGCGCAGTCTCACAATGAAGCCGAGCGACCTCCCCGATCGCCAGTGTCGAGGCCCGCGCCGCCTTCGCTGCTCCGTCACTTGTTGCGAGCTCGCTGCTGCCTTTGCCGTCGGTGGGACTGGAAGCGATACTGATGCAGCGGGTGGCGCGGCGACGCACGGCTCTGGCGATGCTTCCAATACCACCAAAGCACGCCCGGAGCTGGCGCGTGCTATATTTGCCAGAGTACAAGCCTGCGCACGGTCCTCGTCTTCCATGTGGCCCTCAGGCGTGTGAGTGTGGCCTCAGTGCCAGGCGCGCGCTCTGCCGCGGGCGTGCGGCGCTCACGACTGCACGGGCGCCGAGCCTTTTCTTTTAAGAGGTGCTGAGCGTGCTGTGGCAAGCCGCCGCAACGCGAGGAGGGTATGGTGCGATGCACCAACGCCCTGTACAGTGCTGCGAGGCGCCGTGCACGCATCTCGCAGGGCTTTTTGTAGTGAAGGTCCATGTGGCTGCGGCAATCTGCATTCACAGGCTTTGAGTTGTCAAGGGTCTCTGCCTTGTTGCTCTCCTTTGTGGCGGCGACCCTCAATCGACGCTCTGTTTTAAATCCTCGGTCTCGCTGTATCGTGGCGCTTTGCACGTGCTGCTCCTTTGACGACTCCTTTGCTCTCTGCGTCGAGATGCCTGCGAGATGAGTGTGTGCGTTTCTCATGGCCACCGGCGCCACGCCTCTGCTTTGCCCCCCCCCCCTCTCCGCACTGCGGTGTCACAGTTCCTCTCTTCTTCACGCGCTCTTCCTCTGTCCCCAATGTCGCCTCAGTCTTGTGTGTCTCGGGAATTGCACGTGACGGGCGGTGTTCCCCACCCTCGCTTAACGGCGCCCATGCGTAACAGCGGTGTCCCCCCCCCTTCCCTTCCTTTGCCCTAGCCTGGCTTCTTTCCCCTCATCCCTCTTCTTGTCATTCCCCATTCTGTGGAAACTCTATTCCATTTCTGCAGTCTCTGCCCGCCGCAGTTGACGGGCCGCTCCTCGGGCTGTGAAAGTGAGAAGACGCGTCCCTCACCGAGGTCGCGGTACAGGGCACCAGTGAAATTTTTTTTTTCGAAGTGTGGCGCACCGCGGCTCATCTTCGACACCGTAACTACGCCGTCACCGTGTGTGCGTAGAGGCTTCACGGGGTGCTGGTGAATGCCCGCAGCGAGTCTCTGGCGATGTGCGCTCTCCCCGCCACACACCACCACCCAACTGCGGATTGCTTTGTGTGCCCTTTGACCTCTGCCACGCTACCGTCTCGACCGCTGCCGCGTCGGCGAGGGGCAGTACTGCGTCTCCCCACTTCTGCATCTCGATCCACGCAGCTGGCGATGGTCGGCGGTGGCTGCCCCCACTGCCACCGTGCGAGCCGCGCGGCGCCGAAAAGGCCTCGGTGGGGCGGGGTGCAGGCACGTAGGCGACGGCGTATCCAGACATCTCCACGCGAAATACGTAAGGTTGCATCGCCGTGTAGTACCGACATTTTGGTTGTGCCGAATTGGAGGGGAGGGGAGGGGGGGAAGGCGAGTGTGTCAGCCAGGTTTCCAGAGCTCACGTCCGTGCGGTGTGTGACGTCCGCAACGCGCTCCGGCCCAGCAGAGAAAACACCACTTGCAATGCGGGCCGCACTGCAACATGACACGCCCTCGCGTCTTCTCTACATCCCCCCTCCCCCCCACTTCGCGTTCCTTCACCGGAAAAACAGTGACGACCATTTCTTGTCTTGCGCCATCGCCCCCGGATCTCCCTCTGCCGCAGCTCAGGAATGTGACGCCACCGCACCACTGTCGGCTGCGTTACCCGTTCTCCGCCGCTCCAAGCGTGAGCTGTCCCCCTCCTCTCCAACAAGCTCTTTGCGCCTCCGCTTTGCCCCTCAACCCGGTTCCCTCCCCGCGTTTTCTCACCGGAGCCTCACCTTTGTAGACCGCAGCTCCACACCTTCGGCTGCACGCCGTAGAAAGCACGTAGACACTCCCCCACCCCCTCCAAAACAAATTGCGAAACAGCACGTGGGCATTCCCACATACACAGTGAGCCCCGTCTGACCGCTGACGTTGTTGTAAGTAGGATCGCTAGTTTTTTTTTTTTTTTGGTTCCACTCTGTGCTGCCCCCTCCTCCAGCACTAATACACACACACACACATACAAATCGTTAACTACAGCGGTGTCAAAGGCTGACAGCAACCGACACTCTTCGACGTGTGTGCTCCCCTCCCGCCCCCGCTGGCCCTTCCCGACTCCGGGACCATGCGGTCAGCATTCGCACCGCGCTGGCGCCCACGGGCGGCTGCATCACACGACGCTGACGAGGAGCATCACGGCCTGACAGTCAGCAAGGTGCCACGCTCGCTGTGCTGCCTTGGTGCTCTGGCCCGTGTGACAAGGTGGCCGCGGCGACGCATGACGCGAATGGCGGCGTGCGTTGCGGCGGCGCTCCTGCTGCTGTGCACATTGATGGCCTACTACGGGACCGAGCTGCTCTCTGGAGCTGCCACGATGCGAGCGAAGTTCAAGCACCCTGCCACGGTAGAGTCCGCGATGCAGGAGCTCGCCCTTATTCGGAAGCGCAAGCGGGAACGGCGGCCGGACCGCTACACGATCGTGTACGGCAAAATGATGGGCGAGGAGAACTGGGGGCTCACAGCGGAGCTGCGCAACTACTCAGGGTCGTCACTGGTGCGGCTGCGCACTCCTGTGCTGATGAGTCTTGCGACGTGTGTCGCGGGCGCGGGTGCGCCGAGGTCGACGCTGGATAACGGGACGGTGGCAGGCGTGCTGCTCGCGACGGTGACGAACCCGAGCTCGCCGATGCCTGCGAGTGCGCAGTGCCTGGAGCGCCGGCAGAACCGAATCACGTGTGCGGACTCGGAGGCGGCTGGTGCTGGCGACGGTGCGGGCAGCCTGCTGCAGGAGCTGTACGAGCAGCGGCGCGTGGCGGTGAGCGGTGCGGAGCTTGCGCGGCTGTACTACGACGCGACGCCGGGGCTTGCAAAAGCGGAGGTCTCTGCCTGGCGTGCAAGTGATGCTGCGCCGATGCCGCCGTCTGCGATGCAGCAGGAGCGGTTCCGCCGTGCGTCGGCGCCGGAGCCTGCGGTGCGCGATGCGGTGCGTGCGTCCGGCGTGCTGATGGTCCTCGCCGGGGCAGGCGATCGCGACCCTGGGTATCGCGGCAACCTCTTCCAGGACGTGACGCTGCCACTGCTGGAGGGGCACTTCCTTTCACGGTACCCGCACTACCCGGTGCACATCTTCTATGAGTCGAGCGAGGCAACGTTTGCGGGAGTTCAAGCCGAGACTGGCGCTGCGGCCCCTGCGCGAAACTGGACGCTGCGGACTGCGCTGCGGCACTCGGACGTGCACACGGTGCTGCACGCGTGGGAGCCGTCGTCGCCTGTGCCCGCGCCGCCGCCGGTGCTTGTGGAGTCTGAGGATATGCTGCCGGCGATGTACGCAACGCACGTTGCGCAGGATGCGTGGTTCCGGCGCGTGGCGGACGCGGTGCCGTCTGCGCCGTACGTGACGTTCGAGAACGTGATGCACCTCTTCTCGCTGCTGCCGTGCGATGTGACACCAGAGCTGGTGGAAAAGTGGATCAAGAACCCAAACGGCGCTCCTGGGCATCACCGCGGGTACCGCCATATGTGCCGGTTCTGGGCTCGGCTGGTGTGGCGGCTGCCATCGCTGCGCGTGTGGACGGGGGACGCGAGCGGCACTGATGCGGCGCTTCCGCCGTGGCGGCACCGGTACGCGTACTACTGGCGGCTGGACACGGACTCGTGGCTGGGCAAGCCGGTGCTGTGCGACCCGTTCGTGACGATGGCGCAGCAACGCTGTGCGTACGGCTACACTGAGCTGGACCGTGACGGGGACCCCTTCACCACCTACCTCGGCAATGCGCTGTGGGACTGGCTGGAGAAGCGGAACATCCCGTCACGCAGTACGTCTCGCGCCGTTTCAACTTCAGGCCCCGCGGGGTGGGGGACGCTGACGGACCCGTCGAACGAGGGCGTGGTGTCCCTTGTGCGGAATGGGACAATGCCGCCGCTGCCGCCGACGTGGCCGTGGTACGGCGTGTACCCGGAGCGGAGCAGCGCCGCACTGAGCGTTGCGGAGCGAGACGTGCTGAAGGCGTACTTCTTGACAGGGGACTGGGTGCCTGGCGACTTGCCCGAAGTGCGGCATGTTCCCCCGAGCCCCGCCGGGTTCAGCTTATACTCGTACGCGAACAACTTCGAGCTCGGCGCGTTTGCGCTGAAGACGCACCCGCTGTACATGTCCGTGGTGGACTACATGGACAACAGCGACCACGACGACTACACAGCGGCGGAGCGGGAGGCACTGCACGGGCGGTGCGCGCTGCGCCGTGTCGAGAGGCGCCGTGGAAAAGCCAGTCCGAACGCGGTGTTTGTGCTGCAGCCCGTGGATGGCGGGTCGCTGCCCGCTGCAGCGTACCCGTTGCGGTGCAAGTCGCCGACGCTTGCGAGCGAGACCAGTCCGTGGCGCTCGGGGTACATGCAGTACCGGTGGGGCGATGCGCCCGTGCACGCGTTCGGCGTAGAGGCTGCGATGCTGCGCGAGGGCTGGGGCGTGTGCCGCTTCTCGGAGCTGTACGGTGATTTTGAACACGGCCCTAGCTAAGTTGTCGAAACGCAGGTGTACGTCTCCTCTTTCCCCTTCCCCTTTTTTCTCTGCAAGCTTCTACCGGCTTGACGGACGGCTGCTGCGCGGCCGTGTCCTCCACGAGAAGGTTGAGCAGGCGCTGCGGGTGCTGACAGGCACCGCGCAGAGCTGGGACAAACCACTCGCGCAGGCCGTTCCTGGTGACCTGCAAAGGGAGGTACACAGAGCAGCTTTGTTGTCCGTGCACACGGCTTGTGGCCGTCACAAGTAAATCTGTGTATGTTTGTGTGTTTTTGTTGCTTTGTGGCAGTTTGTAACGGGGCTCAAACTGGGAGGCAGTGCATTTGCCGACGCCCGAGAGCGGCCCTACTGAATGACAGCAGGGTGCTGAGGCTCTTCCATCTGCACTGGATCTGCTCTGGGCTCCTTCTCCTCCGCACCCCCCTTCTCCTCCACTCCCTGTCACGCGGCGGCCTCGCTCCTTTGTGTCTGCAGTTTTTGCAGAGGGTCCTCTGACGGTGCCGCGCATCCCTTCGTGATGCCCGGAATCGGGTGGCCAGTGCTGTGTGCAGCCGGCTGCCCGCAGTGTACACCGTGCATGGCCGGTACCGGGTAGCGGGTGACAGCGGGCGACGACGAGCTGGCGCTGCACCGGAGACTGATGGCGGAGGAGTCGGCCGTCACCGCTGAGTGTCTCCCCCCTCCCCCTGCCGCGTCTCCTCGGCTTTGTCCCGGTTGGGGCCGCGTCCAGACGTGTCAGCGCGGTTACCCTCGCTCTCGGGCGGCCAGCTCTTCCGCAGTGACAGAGCGAAGCCGCACGCCGCCCCTCTGCCCAGCAATGTGGCGGTTCCGGGGGCATGTGCCGCCTAGAGGTTGGCCCGCGCGAGGCAGCAGTTTCCTAGCACGCTCGAGGTCAAGTGACGCTGTGGGCCAAGACTCGAGTCGTCGTGCTTCACGACGAGTGCTCAGAGTGAGGTTCTCTGGGAAACGAGGCTCGCGGAAGAGCCGCTGCCTTTCTACGGGGAGACTAGCGTCCAGCCGCACGCACGCGAAAATGCCGCAAGCGACGGTGACGTGCACACTCCAGTGGGCCCGCCGCTTTCTCGGCATCCACGCACAACGTCAGCTTCAGGGTCTTAAGTCTCGCACAGTTGACTGTTCGATAGTAAAAGGGGCGTCGCGCCTCATGGGCATCGAGGTGGGGGGTGGGGTGGCAAAGTGCCACACACACGGAGACGCGAAGCCACATTTTCTTTTTTGGGTGAACGGCGGTGGGAGGTCATGATGAGCGCTGGCACCGGCGCATGTGCCTTCTGCAGTGCCGACGAGGAGCGCGACGCTTCAGTAGGACAAGCACGCGAGGGATGTGCCTGGCTGTGCCCGCGAGACATGCACGTGAGAGTAACTCAGCTTGTTTACAACTGTACGCGTGTCTGAGAACAAGGGTCAGGCATGAGGCACGTATCCGAACCGAAGGGTGAAGATGATGGTGTTGCGTACACGCATCAGCTTGTGGAATGGGTTTGAACGCCTCAAAGCGGAGCTGCGTCACCACTATTGGCGCAGTGCCACGTCCACTAGGGCGCCACGCTGCAACACATCGGTCGGTGCATCAGAGTTGTTCGCGTTTTATTGTTGAGCGCGCGCACCTGATCTTTCTGATCACAGAGGCTTGCTCCGTGCTTGGTTCTTGTTTTCTGTTTATTTCTCTCTCCTCGTCAGTTCTGTCAAACTGCGTGTAAAGTAGTTTGCCGGTGGCTGCACACCGACTCTGAAAGGCACAACGAACGCCGTGGAAACCTCAGTCGAAGCACTTCTCAGCTCCTCATGCACACCGCGCCGTCGTGACGACTACCCTTTTCTCTCCTTGCTTCGGCTCGCTGTGGAATGCAGGAGTATGTCTTGCACGATGCGCGTTGTCCGTGTGTGGGCGTCGTTTTGTTTTCTTCTAGCTAGCGTCCTCGCACTCCAGCTCTCGCAGTCCCAAACAATGCGGTGTACGTGTCCACTGGCTTTGTCGAGCCGCTCGCCTGATGGGACAGCACGCCTCCCTTACAAGCCAGCGTAGCAGTGACAGGAACTGCGCCAGAGCTTCGGCGGCACTGACATGTGGATTGCGTTGCGTTGAGCGGCAGCGCTAGACTCACTGCAAGAGAGGTTGGAGGTGTTGGGGACGTTGTCGTGCCGCTTTTTGTTTTTGGTCCTACCTTTGCTATAGACTTCCTTCGTGTGTTGCAAATCAGATTGTCGATGACCCCTTAACTAACTCTCTCACCTCCACGTTCCTCACCTCCCCTCCCCCTTTGCAGTCAAAGGCGTGCCGAACAGCGGGCTCGACTGCGTCAGCACGGGGAGACCCCCTTGGCGGCGTTGGGCGAAGGGGCCGCACTTACGTGACGCCGCCCATTGCAGCGCACTGCGGCGAGAGGCAGGAATACCGCTGCAACAGCGGTCGCTGAATGCAGCTCGCTCTCCAGCACGAAGTACTGTGCGGTTGGGCTTTCCCCCTCCCCCTCAGATGCGTGCAGGTCAGCGCAGCCCATTTTGCGGCACTTGGGGCACTCGCCCGCGGCAGGTGCGTCTGGGATGACTGTTTTGCCTCAATCCCTTGTGTGTGGCGGCTCTGCTGTCAGTTTGTGCCCTCTTCTCCCCCGCCCTTCGTTTCTGCGCGCCGCACCACAACACCCACCTGACGGGCTATACAGCCTAACGGCTTGTGCGTACATTTTTTTTTTGTGCTTCCCTTTTCTTGGAACTCCTTGCCACGGGTGCAACCACAGCTAGCTGCGACTGCTCTGGTTCTCAAACGACTCACTCGGTCGTCGCCCGCGCCTGAAGATACACGCGGCACCTTCCTGCCCATCATGGCGCTGCTCAAGGACCAGGTGTACGAGGATGCGGACTGCCGCACTGTGGCAGCCCGCCCGCCGGCGGCCGCTGCGAGCGACGAGGTGATGGGCGTGCCGCTTGAGTACCATTCAAACGGCCAGGCTCCGTTCACGCCTGCACATCAGCAGCCGCAGCAGTGCTACGCCGCTTTGCCCGCCGCGCTCACCGCTGACGAGGCGTTTCTCCTGGAGCAGCCGCAGCGCGTGCCAACCACCGTGCATGACGTGTCGCCTGCCCAGCAGTCAGCACCTCCAGCGGCCAATAAGCGCACTGGCGGTGATATCGCCCGGGAACTGGTTGGTGCCCCATTCCGGGTCGTCGGCCTCGTCGTGTCGGCTCCCTTTCGCACCATCGGTGCGGTACGCCGCGCTGTCCTGCCAGCCACGGGCGATGACATCGCGCGTGAAAGGAATGGCGCCCGACGCCGGGTCGCCGACCTTGTCGCCTCGGCCCCTTTTCACGCCGCCGCTGCGGCACACCGCGCTCTGCTGCCAGGCACGCGTGAAGGAAAAGCCCTGGGTGAGCGCCGCCTGGCGAAGATGGAGGAGCGCCTGGCCGACTCGCGCACGCAACAGCAGAATGAGTGCGATGAGTACCGTGCGCAGTGGGACGGCCAGTGTGCCGCGGCCCTGGGCTGCAGCCGCAAGAGCCGCGTCTAGGAGCGCACCGGCTGCCTCCAAGAAGGCCGGGGACACTGGCGGCGTGGCAACCGCGCGTCCTGCGACGAGCGACCAAGCTAGCGCGTTCGATGGAAGCCATGCAGAAGTCTCGCACGCTGGCCGTGCCTGGTCTTTACATCTGACCTGTCTGCGTGCCGTGGCTAGCTAAGCGTCTGGCGGCTTTTGTGCCCCCCCCCCCGTCACCCCGGTCCTCATATGTTGTGTTTTCGTTGCGAGCGGGCTCGTGCGCGAAACAACGTCGCTTGCGTAACAGGCGTTTCCCTTTTGCGCGTTCTCGCGTGGAGGCTACCCACCCGTGGCTCTTTTTTTCGCCTCCGCGTGCAGCGCCCTCGCCACCTGTCGCTCTTGCTTTCTGTGCTTTGTTTTTGTGTTGTGTGTGCTCCTCCCCTCGTCGGCTCTTCGCCCCTTCTTCGCGCTGCGAAGTCTTGTGACGCTGGAGGCTGAGCGTGTGCGTGACGCTGCGTTCACAGAGCGCGCCGGAGCACAGTGTTACCGTCTCTATTAGCCTCACCGGTTGCACCACGGCACGTGCGCTTCTGTCAGATGACGGTCTTGTGTGGTTGCCGCCCTATGTGGTGACGCGGCAGTAGTTGTCTGAGCGGATGTGTGAAGTGTGAGTGGGGTGCGCACAGCGCCGGGACCATCTTACTTCCGTCTTTTCTTTTGTTTTCCTCGGTTGTTGGCGGCGGAGTGCGTTCAACAATCCACCGTGGTAATCTTCTCTGAGGTCCTCTCTCCCTCGTCATCCACAAAAGGGAGCGGCAAAGATCCAGATTCGCTACGCCGCCTGCACCGTCTTCTGCTGCTGCTGCTGTGCGAGCGCCGCACTGGACGTCACGCTGCGGCCGCCGCGCGCGTTTTGGTAAAGGACCGCGGGCTCACTCAGCCGCGCGCCGGAGGCTGGCTGCTGCTCCTCCCCTCCCTCAACACGCACACAAGACAGGGAACCAGCGAAACCTCCACAGCCACGGAAGGGAGGCCACTGGACAAGAGATCGCTTCGTGTCACGTGAGAGCGACGCCGCATCTGGCACCCGAAGACGCCTTCAAGGACGGCAGCCCCACTCGGCTGCAGCACAGGAAAGGAGGCGCTCGGGGACCAACGAAGAAAAACCATCTAAGTGCCCACGCGCCGCCTGATGCTGCGATTCTGATGTATTGCTCTTCTTCCCGTCTCTCTTCCACTCCCGACTCCCGCCCGCGCGTGCGCACCCGCTCCGGATCACCCAGAGCAATTCGCTCCTTTTCGGCTCTCTCCCCTCTCTCCTGATTGTCGTGCGTGTTGCATCACCACCACCAGTGCCTATCAGAACGAGAACACGCCCACGGCCGCTTCTGCTTCTTCCCCCTACCCTGTGCACCTTCCTTCCTCAAGCCATGACTCAGCCCAACTCCGGGTGCTACCAAAGCGCCGAATGCTGCCCCGCTGCTTTCCAGCCGCAGGCCGCCGCTGCCAGTGAGGAGGTGCTCGGTGTGCCACTCGATTTTCACGTTCCGGTTCAAGGCACAGTCGTGCCACCGCAGTACAACCATACTGCTCCACCAGCCCCCCTCACATCCGACGAGGCGTTTCTTTTGCAGCAGCAGCAGCAGCGGTCTGGAGTTACATCCGCTGAAACTATAGTCGCGGCCCGTCGACCGAACCCACTTCAGCGGCTCGACGTGCATTCTCCGTCAGACGTGGTGCGTGGGGTGATCCGTGCGCCATTTGTGGTGGCGGGCTTTGCCATAGCCGCGCCGTTTCGTGTTCTTGGCGCAGCCCATCGCGCGGCTCACCGCGCCCTGAACCCCGATGCAAGCGACGACTGCGGCTCTGCCCAGCGCGTGACGGATGTCATGGAGGAGCCCCGGTATACTCACGACAGCAACCGCGCTGGCGAGCGCAATGCCCGTCCACGGGGTACGCAGCGTCGTCAAGACCGCTACGAGGCATACCACGTGGAGCCGCAGAGGGTCCAGGATACCACCGGGAAGGAGGGCGGGAAGCAGTGACGCTGCGCACGCTGCACGGTAGCGCACACCATAGAGCCACGCGCATGCGCACCCGTTCCTTCCCATAAGGAAGATTTAGGGGAGTGCACGCTCCCGCCTGTCTTACATTCGTTGCAAACCCTCGAGCAGGCACCACCACCGTGTCGCGACGCTCCTCCGTAGTCTCTCGGGAATGTCACTGTAGTCTCCTCTCAGGTCTGCCCGAGACGCGGGTCGCCCTGCTCAGGCTTCTCTCCCTTTTGCTTGTTTTGCTTTTCAGTGCTTCGTGCACTTTGCCTCCTGCGCTGGACTCTCATGGTTTTCTCTGGTTCTAGGCGCTCTGGTGTCGAGCGCTTGAACTTGGAACAAGCAACGGAGCAACGCCTTCTTTTTCTTGTTGTTGATGTGATAACCTTGGCAAACGCCACCGCGTGCACGACATCGAGTTCATGATGAATTATGCGTCCACGCCCCCGGCCGAATCTTTTTTTCCCCCTTTTAGTTTGCTCTTCTTCCTTGGCTCGTCCTGCACGTCAACCACGGAAGCCCAATAAGACAGCGGGAGTACGCATACGGAGGGTCCGGTGCAGCACCACTCTGCAGCTTCTTCCTTTCGAGGGGATTCTAGCAACACTCCCAGTGCGTCCGGGTGTGGTCTCCACTTGGCGGGCCCTCACCAGAGAGTTCCGTGAACCAGCTCCCTCCCCCCTCCCCCCCTCCCCCACTGCGGCCTGGTATCCACACTACCCTTGCCGACGCCTGCGCCAAGCCGAGCCTTGGCACGTATCTACACTTACATGGTGAGGTACCGATAATGTCAATAACGTGGTGACTCCTCGTGTAGGGCTCAACACACGTAGAGAAACTTGCACACACGCACGCACATGAGAGTTAACTGCAAGGGCTTTTGCTGACAACACGATACTCACCTTCTCTGCCCTCGCGCACCTCCCCTCTGCACTCCGTCGTCCCGCACACCACTGTTAGTGCACACTTGACACACCTACCTTTACTTTCGCTGCGCGACTTCCAGCGCGGCCCGCGGCAGCCTAGCGAAACTCTCTTTTTGTTTTTTTGTGCTTTGCGCTTTCATATCCACTCCTTTCAAAATCTCGCCTCACCTCTGGACACCCCGATTCGAAACCAATAATATACAGGAGGTGAGGGTCACAGCAAGGCAGCGACTGCTACCACGTATTGGCGGCGCTCAGCTGCACTGCATCTCCAGCACTCCCATGCCCCTTCCACACACACGCACACGTACATACACGCCATTTGGAGATGGCACTCGCGCGCGAACACCGCAAGAGTGGGCGTGCCCTACATTTCCGGCGTGCCAGTGTCAGGGTCTTCGCCGCGGGCCTCTTGTTTTTCATGGTGGTTTCCTTCGCTTCACTCACACGTCTTGATATTCTCTTCCCGCACGACGCAGATGTCATTGTGACGCGCGCTAGAAAGCCAACTGCAGAGCGGTACGAGCACCTCGACAAGCTGGACCCGCTGCCGCCGCGGCCTGGCGAGTCCTTCATCACCTTCGATGTCTTTCTCGACTGCCTCGCCGCACGCCTGCGCGTGGACCGGCACCAGCAGCGCGAGCTGCCCATCAGCGACGACGAGCCGCACTTCCCATACCTTGTGTCCATCGTGACATTCGAGCTGCGCGAGCTGAAGGCGTTCATGTGCAACGTCACTGTCCCCGCAAAGCGGCTCATGCTTGTGCGCAACTTTAACCTAGAGAGCGTCACCGAGTTCCTGAACGCGACCACCGCCGCCTTCGCCTTCACGGACCGCTTTCAGATCCGCCACTTCCCCCGCAATCTGGGTTACTCCGGCGCCCTCAACGTGGCCATGCAGGATGCGCTGCGCTACTCCTTCGACGAGGTGCCGTTCTTCTTCATGTCGAACATGGACATCCGGTTCACGAATAGCGTGCTGGAGGAGGCGCTGCCCCGCTTCCGCACCGACGCGTTTGCCGGGAAGCCGCTGCTGGAGGCGTTTCGGGCGGAGGTGGCGACGGAGCCGAACGAATACACGCCGCCGCACTTCAGAGCCGTGCCGCTGCGCTCGACAGACGGCAGGCACCTGTTGCACACGTCGCCGTCGCTGCCGGACCGGGTGCGCTACATGAACGTGACGGCGCGCCGGGCCGTGTTCAGCGGCCTGCACGGCTACTACTTCCCCGACTGCCTCAACTTAACCGATGCGTGGGCGCTGAGCCGACTCGCCATGGAGACGGTGGGCTTCTTTGACGCGAATTGCTATCCGGCGTACGAGGAGGACGGTGACTACAGGGCCCGCCTCGAGTTGCTCGGGCTGCGCAGCTTTTCTCCGCTGCCCGACGTTTGCGGTGTTCATCACGCGATGCGCAACCTGCGGGATACAGAGGATGCCAACGCTCGGGCGGCGACGCTCGGCGACACACTGCCCCTCCTGCGTGGCGTCGCAGGCGTGCTCGATTTGCATTTTTCACAGACGTACTCGCCACACAAAAAGCGCATGGCCATGACCTCTCCCAATACCAGACAGCCGCTGGACATGTCGCTGCTGCCTCTTGATGCATGGGTGCTCAACGAGAAGCGGCGCCTGGCCATCGAGGAGCTGGTGCTGATGAACATTCGCCACTACTCACAGCCTGGCGTGAACGTGACGAAGCGCGACCTACGCACTATCATTGCTCCAGCATCTGCCAAGCATCAAGACGAGCTGATCGATGCCCTCGAACCGTACGTGAATATGACAGAACTTTACCGCGACGGTAACGCGCTGCGCCCGCTGCTCAGTCCTATGTGATCTGCGATCGCCCACGCTTGCCAGGACGAAGACGAGAGGGGCAGGGAGGCGTGCACTGGGTTCCACCTCAGCCCCCACAGTCCCGATCAAATGAGCGCAGCGGCCGACCCGCGCCACGGCCGCTACCTCACCGCGTCCGCCCTCTTCCGCGGCCGCATGT
>JASAOO010003363.1:0-47307 GCA_030849075.1 Zelonia costaricensis | reverse complement strand
AGGCACGAAGAGAAGGTAAAACACGAGGGAAGAAGAAGACGGCTACACCGGAAGACACTCGACAACTTTGAAGGACACGCACGCACACACACACACACACACACACACACACACAAAGGTGCGCGCGGAAAGCGAGGCAGTAAGAGACGGTACAGCGTTCAGAAGTCGAGATGAAAGGCGACGCCACGAACCACAGAGAGAAATACGAAGAGAGAGAGGGACAGACACACACACACACACACACACACACACAGACACACACAGGGAGGCTACGAGAACAAAGCACTCCTTCAGGGAGGAAAAGGGACGTCCGTGACGGGGGCGATCGCGACGACGCGTGAGCATCGAGCACCACAAAGCCGCCCGCCTTCATCGGAACCTCTCCGCCCCAACCCTCCTTACCCTCTCACGTCCCTGCCACTGCACAGTGCGATGCGGCAAGGGTGTGCGAGACGGAGTTGCGTCGGCAGGTGTGGCAACTCGGAAGGGTGGAAGGGGGGCAGTGAGGAGACGGCAACGTTGGCGGGTGGGTGGGCTGATGGTGGTGGCGGCATTGCAGAGGGGGTTGGGGAGAAAAAAAAAAAGAAGCGCAAAACGCCAAAGTGCAGCGAAAGCGGCGTCGTGTGATGGGGCGAGGCGGAGACCGAAGGCGATGAAGGGGGGGGGGAGAGCAAGCACCCTATGAACGTCAGAGACGAGTTGATGCTGCCACACAGATCAGCACCGCAGACGCCACCGCGTTCAACCGTAGTGTGGTCCACACTACCTCCGCCATCGCCAGAAACGAAGAAGATGAAGAAGAAAATAAAAGAGCACATACACGCACGTACATAGAGTCACAGAAGAGTGCACTCGATCTCTTTCCTTCTCTCTGACACTGGCCGTGGTGTGAATTCAAGGCACTCCAAAGGGGACCCGGACGGGGGGGGGGTGGGCTGGTGAAAGAGCTACGGAGGAGAAGGGCGCGTGTCTTGCTGTGTGAAACTGGAGTAGGGAAGAAGAAAGGAGCAGCGGGCCCGCTGCAGCCACGCACCCCACTTCCCGTGTGCGAGCGAGCGCGTGACCTTGCCACTCGAACAAGCGCAGTCGGGCGCGCGTCCCCATCCCCTCTCCACCCGACAAGAAGTAAAGGAAACGAAGAAGGCACGGCGTAGTCTTCACGTACGCTCCGCTCTGTGCGCGCACGGACGCGCTCAAGGCGTGGCACCTCGTGTGCTTCTCCGCCGCGTGTCCCTCGAAGGAGGTTCTCGTGATGTCGTAGAGACACCCCATTTGTGAGATGCACGCGAATGGAGAAAGGGAGCGCACAGGCGGTGGGGGGGGGGGAGCGGGGGGCAAGAATGGGGCGGGAATGGAAGACGGAGTAAAGCGGCAAACGTGAAACGACGAAAACGACGAAGAAGACGTTCAGCACTGACCGATCAAACGCACACACAAACACACACACCAACGACAAACAGGCGCAGAGAGACACAACCACAACAGCAGCAGCAGAAGCGGAAAAGAAAGGGAGGAAGCTCGGCTGAGCTGTCAGTCGGACCTGCACCCCTTCCCCTACCCCCTTTGCCCTTCCCGCCCTTGAACCTCCCGCTGTGCGGTGCGGCGCCCTCGTCCAGCGCGCTCGACTTACCACCACCACCACCATCACCACATACGCACACGATACAAGCTCAGACGCACACCCGATGCCCAACCTTCCCGCCGCCTCGTCAGCCGCCGCGCGCACTGTGGAAGTAAAACAAGTTATTTGTTCCGTGTCGGCGCGGTGGCCCGTGACGAGGCGCCGTCGGCTTTGGGGAGTGCCGCACGGCAATGTCGGGCGCGGCGTCGTCGTTCACGGGGAGGACTTCGCCGCTGGATGGGGGGGGGAGAGTCGAGTGAGAAGATCTCCATTGGAAGGAGGCGTAAACAAAGCGGCGTTGAGTTCGAGCACGCAGCCACGCAACAACAACAACAACACACACACACACGCAGACACACACACACGAGCTCGTCCACACGCATGTGTGAAGGCCCACAAGGCAGTCGAGAAGAACAACAGAGAAGAACGAATCGGAAAGCGACGAGAGCGTCAAACAAGGTTGAGGCAAGAGGCGGGAGAGCAAGAGAGGGAGGGACGGAGGGGGGGGGTGAAGTGGGTTGACGCACGGATGGGGCAGAGGTGGCGGGTAGCAGGAGAGCGGTCGCACGGGTCTGTGGCTGCGCACAGGCCGCGGGAAGGGGGGGGAGGGGAGGGGGGTTGGGTGGGGGCGGAGGAGGAGGAGGAGGGGCGCAAAGCACAGCCGCACGAGGAGATGAGAGAAGGAAAAGAGAAAAAGGAAGAGAGGCAAAGGGTGAAGGAGTAGGTGCGCACATGCACGTGTGTCCTTGCCGCGTTGGTGACGGAGCACGGAGGGGAGGGGGGGTCGCGGTCACATCGCAGCTGAGGCCACGACGCCGGTGCGGTGCGCGGTGCGGTGCGTGGATGCGACACGCGTGGCACACGCTTCCAGCCGATTCGTGCTCTCCGCGTCCAGCTCGCACTCCCGCACGAGCATGAGGCGCAGCGAGTCGCACTGATCCACCACCTCGGCGACGCGCGTGACGCCCGAGAAGCAGGCGTCGACGCTGACCAGGTCCTGCAGCCCACGCAGCGGATCAAGGTCATGCAGCTGCGTGCAGCCCGCAACTGACACTTCCTGCAGCATTGGGCAGCGCTGCAGGAAGGCCACACTCGCCAGCTTCGTGTCGTTCGCGTGCAGCAGCTTCAGGTACGGGTGGCGGCTGAGAGCAGCGAAGTCGGCAAGCGCAGCGCAGTGGCTGACCTTCACGGTTGTCAGCATGGCGCAGCCTCGGAGCATCTCGAGGTGCGTGTCGCGCAGCGCGGCGCAGTACGACGCGTTGAAGTGCTGCAGCGCCGGTAGCCCACCGGCCTCGGCGAGCGGGGCGAGGGTGGTGAGGCGGGGGCAGTGGGAGACGTCCAGGCAGCGCAGCTTTCGACTCCCACCAACGCCGTGCAACGACGTCAGCGCACAGCAGCCGTGCAGGTCCAGCGTGCGCAGGCAGAGCAGCTGGGTGGCAACTTGACGCACCTCACGCAGCTCGGTGCAGCCAGACACGTTCAGCTCGCTCATGTACGGGCATGAGGCAACCACCGACCGAAGTGTCGTCAGCCGCGTCCCGTCCAGCCGCGCCACCTTCACCGCAGAGGCCCCGTCGAGCAGGCGATCCACATGCTCGGCGCTGAGGGTCCGGCAGCTCGAGAAGTGCGCGGCGGTCACGGTCGGCGCCCACGCACCCAGCGTCAGCCCCGGCAGCCGCAGCACGCCGCAGTGCGAGGCCTTGAGCAGCTTCAGTGCGGCGAAGGCAGAGCCGGCGGCGTCGTCGCACCAGCGCACAGTGCGCAGGCAGCGGCAGTTGGAAATGTCGAGGCGCTCCAGCAGCGGCACGGCGGCGGGGTTCAGCTGCAACTCGCGCAGGCGGCTGCCGGCGAGGAAGAGGGAGATGCAGCGCTGGACGATGTCCGCCAGGGCTGGGATGGCCACGCTCACGACACTCACCGGCGTGACCGCTGAGGTACTCGCGGGCGTGGTGGCGGTGGCGGACGGCGGTGCTGCGGGGGTGATAGGGGCACCAAAGCACAGCGTACCGCTCAGGCGAGCCCCGCGGAAGGCCACAGGCACGGCCGCCCCATCCTTGCGGATCCACCACAGTGCGTTGAGGAAGCTCTGCGGCAGCGCCTCGGCGTGGATGCAGATGGTGCGCAGTGGGCGCTGAGAAGAGGAAAGCTCGGCATCTGCGCTGACCGGCTCGAAGTGGGTGCGCAGGCCCTGGATGACGAAGCCCAGCGAGCTCCCCTCCGCCGCCCGACGCGCGACCGGGCTGCTCGCGCTGAAGGCGAGCGGCACCGTGGCGGTGGGGGTGAAGTACTCGGCGACAAGGCCCAGCATGGTGACGCGAAACGCGCGAGAAGGACACGCACGGGAGTGGAGAGGCGAACGCGGGCGTCTGCACGCGATCACGCACGCACGAACAAGTCGCAAAGAAAATGAAGGAGTAGTAGAACAGAAAGGAAGGGCAGCTGCGGCAGAGGGAGTGTGGCGCGTTCGAGCGAGACCGAACAACAGATCGTTGGTGCGGGGAGCTGCGAGTGGGGGGGGGGTTGTGTGTGGAGGTGGGATGCCGGGAGAGGAGGTAGAGTGCTCCTCTGTGGGGGAAAAGGAACAGAAAAGGAAAAGGAAGGAGATAACAAGAGCAAGAGAACGTCCAGTTGCCGCACAGACGCCGCGGGGGGGGGTAACACGTCGTCAGAGGGCAGCGAGCTGAGACGGCAAGACGCGTGCTGTCGGGGACGGGAAGGTGAAGAGGGGAGGGGGGAGGAGACGGCGAGGCGGTTGGCGCAGAAAGTAGCTGGCGGGTGTTAACTGCGTCAGGGAGGCGTGTGTGTGTGTGTGTGTGTGTGTGCGTTTGTGTGTGGTTGGTTGTGGGAGGTTGAGGGGGGGGGTGGAGGCACGAAGGGGAGTATGGAGACAGGCGAAGGGGAAGGAGGAGGAGGTGAGAAGGCGCACCCTCGCCACAGACGCGGACCTTCTCACCGGCTGGTGTGGAGGAGGGAGCGGCACTGAGGGCACGACCAGGAGCGGCGCATCGGTCTTCTCAGTGTGCTGCGCTTGTTGCGCGCGGTGGGTGGGGGGAAGCTGCGTGCGAGACGTAAGGGGAAGCGGAAGGCGTGGCGACCCATCCGTGCGCGCATCTGTCTCAACCTCTCAACCCAGAAAGTGTTGATGTTGTGGGAGGGAGATGGGTGGGGGAGTGGGGGGTCTGCTTTGAGTAGCAGCAGGAGCGCGATGCACCGGCCGGAGGGGGCCTTCATGCTCTGTGGTAGCAGTACACACACACACACACAAGTACACACACAAGTACACACATAAGGACCCACGCGCACCCGTCATCGAGGGAGAGGCGTTCGATGGCGTCACCAGGGAAGGGGACACAGAGGGGGGGGGGAAGGCGGACGGAGTGGGGGCACTCATGCGTGGCGTGGCTCAGGCGCGGGCTCGCTTCCGCGCGGCGCGCCGTGCCGGCCCCGCCGGGGGTGCTACCCGCGCCTTCCCAGGTGGAGAGACGGAGGAAGCCCCCGCTGCCGCCGCATCCGACTCCGCTGCAGGGCCAAGCGCACCCTCTTCTTCCACGGCGCCAGGGCGCTGCGCAGTCGACTTTCCTGCATCAGCGCCAGAAACTTCCAGAGGTGAGTCCGCCGACGCCACCTCCACAGCCAACACCGCCGGTGGGGTTTCGTGCAGCGGCTGCCGCACCGGCGGCGTGTCCAGCACCGTCACGTCGCACGGCAGCTGTGCCACGGCCTCCACGCTCTCGGCCCCACCCTCACCAGGCATCGCGGCAGCCGTATTCTCCTCCTCCTCGTCGTTGCTCGTCTCGGAGAGGAAGTCGAGGTCCAGCGGGACGTGCAGCGCGGCCCGCACCTCGCGTCGCCCGCCCACTATGCTGGCGTTCTGTACGACCGTCTCCTCGGCGAGGAAGTAGTTGTCCGTCCACCGGTCCGCCGCCGCGCGGGCAACAGCGGTGGCACGCTGCAGCCGGGCGAGCAGGTCGGGGAGGGAGGGCAGCGCGGCGAGGCTGCTGTGCTGGGCACGGAGCTGCACCTGTTGCGCGTGAAGCCGCTGCAGACTGCTCACCTCCGACTGCACGAGGGACTCCAGCGCTCGGGTGCCGTCCTCCCCCTCCCCCGCATTCGCCCCCTCCCCGCAGACACGCCGCACCTCCTCCGCCACGCCCTGCTCCGCCCTGCCGACCTCGCCGAGCAGCGTGTCGCGCCACTCCCGCAGCTGACCAGAGGGAACAGCGGCGCACCAGCCGCTCACAGCATCCGCGCTGATCGCCGTAGCGGCGGCGGGGCTGCCGCCCGTGACGCGACGAAGCAGCTCCGCACACGTCAGCGGGCCACGCGAGGCACCTGCGACACCGCCCAGGTGGGGCGGTCCGCCACCCGCGCCGCGCTGGCCCGTCAGAGAGTTGGCCAGCTGGGTTGCTGTCAGCGGGAACTTCCAGATGAGGGTGCTGACGCCGATGCGGTCTTGGGAGACGCGCTTCTCGGCGACGAGCAGCTGCACGCACTCCTCGACGCTCTGGTAGATGACCGGGGTGTGCTTGGGGATGAGCTGCTGGAGCTCCTTCATCGTGTACGGCTGCGGGTGCGCGGTAATCCAGCGCTCCACCAGCACCACCTTCTCCTCCATTGAGAGGCCCTTTTTCTTGCCTTTCGTGGCGGCGCCCGACATGCTTGTGTCTTGAGGATTTGTGGCTGTGGTGTATGTGTGTGTGTGTTCAAGTGCGGGCTCTTGTCCGTCTGTGGGTGCGTACACGTGCGTTGGTCTGCAGGCTTTTGAGTCCGGCGTCTGTGTCGGTGGAAAGCGCGGGAGAAGCGGGTGAGCGTGCGAGGCACCAAGGGAAGAAGTGAAAGGGAGGTGGCAAACGCGTGTGTGTGCGTTGGGACGTGGCTGGCAGGCTTGCGAGCTTCAATCTTCAAGGCCATAGATACACACACACACACGGGGAGAAGGCGCACGGCCTTTAAGCTTCTAGGCGTGGTGCCGACGGTGGCTGCGGCGGCGGCGGCGGGGAGGGGGCGTCTTGAACACTGTTGTGGTCGAATCCATCAAGGAGAAGCGGTGGGGTCCGTAGCCGAGGAACACACAGGATACATGGGGACGACTTCATGAGTCGTGCAGACAGCAGAGGTGAAGAGAGAGAGTCTGATCAGGCGATCAAGACTGTGTGTGTGTGTGTGTGTGCGTGGGAGTGCAGGGACTTGGAGCTGCGAGGGCGTGGATCAGCCAAGGCTGCAGCAGCAGCGCAGCGGAGCAGCGCACCGTGTCCGCTCCTTCTCCCTCCACTCCAGCACGCCCACACTTCGTGCATCTCCACAAAACGCCAAAATAGAAGCGCAGAGAGAAGCTACTGGGACATGACAGCGCCTCCCTGCGCCGCGCCGGTCACATCCACGAGGCTGGATAGCGGCCGGCGGAGCTGACTGCTTGCGTGTACAAGGCCTCATTCGCGAGGCTGCGCAGCGTGTAGCGCGACCGCTTCGGCGACTCGGCCCGCGCGGCGGCGCTGAGGCGGGCCTGCATCCTGGCGCCGCGGCTCACACGCAGTGGGGACGTGGCGCCCTGTGATGCCCCAAATGCTTTGCTCGGCAGCACCGCAGGGCCGTGGCGCACACCCGAGAAGGAGACGGAGCTGGGCAGGACGGCGTTGCTGTTGAGCCCGGTCCACAGGGACGGGTTGGACGCCATCGCCGGCTGCTGCAGCGCTGCGCGCTCGTGCTGCCTGCGCCGCTGCGCCTCGAGGATGCGCCGCCCCTTTGCCTCCGCCGGGGTCCGCGGCGGCGGGGGCGCCGGCAGCGTGTTGAGCAGCGGCGGAACGTAGGCGCGGTGCAGGCTGTTGCCCGCGCCGCTCATGCCAAACGCAAAGGTCGACGTCGTGGCCGCGCTCGACACCTTCTTTCCACCACCCGCGCGGAAGCCGCTGCTGTTCAGCCCGGGCAAGGTGTGGAGCTGCAGTGTCATGGCCCCCGTCCGCGGCACGATGTTCGTCGCCTGCGGGCGCCGCCGCTGTCGAAGGCAGCTGCTGTTGCCGTCCATCAGCACGTCCATGGCGGCGAAGACGTTCGCGGAGACCTGGTGCAGCTGCTGCGCGTCCACCGCCTGCTGCGCCACAGGCCCACCACCGCCCAGCACTGGACGGCGGTCCATCTCGTGGAAGCGCACGGCGGGGGCTGCGGACGCGGCCGTGGCCGCGGTGCGCAGGTGCGGCCCGGCCACCTCGGCTGTGTGCTCCGGCGAAGCGGCCAGCCCGGGGAGGAGAGAGTAGAGGGACACGACTGCGGGGGCTGCCGGGCTCTTGCTGGACGCGCCGCGGTCGATAGCACTGCTGAAGCCGAGCGGGGCTAGCCTCGCAGGCGGTGGCGGGGGGGATGCCCTCGTGTTGGCGGACGCCAGCGACGGCGGCACCGCGTACCCGTCGTCGCCCACGACCGCGTGCCGAAGCGCGTCGACGGAGACGACGTGCAGGTCCTCCTGCAGCGCGGCGTCACTGATGTTAGCCGTGGCACCCAACAGGGACGCCGCCGCTGCCGATGCTTGCAGTGCTGCTCCTGTTGCGGTGTTTGGGGCACCAGTGCCATCGCGATCGGCGGCGCGCGTTGCATGCCGCGGCGGGCGCGACTCGTGGAAGGCGTCCGAGGGCACGAAGCGCGGCTGCGGTGGTGAGGTTGGTGAGGGTGGCAGGCGTGCCGGCTCCGCCGCGCCCACGCGTGGTGCGACTGCGTCGGGGTCCATGGGGTGGAAGGTGGAGCGCGTGTTGGTGGGCTGGCGGGTGGGGGCCAAGTCCGTGACCTCGGCGAGCAGCGCCAGCAGCTCCGCTTCCGACGGCATCACATCACCACCGCCGCCCCCGGGCATCGGCTGCTCCGAGCCCTGAAGCTGCTGCTGCTCTAAAATCTGCGTCACCATGTTCTCCAGCGCCGTGTCGAGGGCGCGCTGATCGACGCGCTCCGACTGCACGGCGACGGCGTTGCGCACGGCGTCGGCGTTGTGCTGCGCCGCGCGGAACATCGGGTGGGAGTAGAGGGGAAAGTGGTGCTCCCGCGTGGTGGCGCTGCCGCCGCGCTTGTGCGGCCGGGGCGCCACCGTGTAGCGCTCCACCGTGTCACTGCGCTTCTTCATGCTGTGGGAGGTGAAGGTGGGGTGATGTGGGGAGGGTGTGGGGGGGGGAGGGGGGTAGTGGGGAGAAGAGGGGGGAGGCAGAGGGGGCGCGTGGGCTGCCGCGGCTCTCGAGGATGCTTCTGGGTATCAGAGAGGTCGGGGTGGGGTTGGGAACGGGATGCGACGTGGAAGGACAAGAGGGGTGTCAAGAAAAAGGGAAGACAAATACGTGGGATGGCGATTTTGGGGAGGGGGCGGTGATCTCCCTACGTCGAAGTGCAGATGGCAGCACTTGCGCTACTCCTGCATTGGCAGGCGGCTCCGCAAGACGCGCCTCAACATGCCGTCAAGAGCCAACGGCGGGTTCGAGAGGCAACCGAGCCGGCAGGCGTCCCGCAATAACGCCGCCGTGCGGCACCTGTGGAGGCATCAGGTGCGCTTCCCCCGACCTCCTCTTGTCCCGACCGAGTTTGTGGTTTGGCGCCTTCACCGTCGACACGTCACGCTACACACACACACACACACACACGTCCGCGCACCCTGACCTCTTGCCCTCCCTCCATTCAATCGCTGTCCGAGTCATCGGTGCTGGAGGGGGAGGGGGAGGACGCAGACGAGGACGAGTCGGACGACACTTCGATTTCGCTGTCCGACGAGGCCGCCCGCTTACCCTTGCGCTTCGCCGGTGCCGCCGCCTTCGCCTTGGCGGCCGCGCGAGGGGCCGTCGTGGCCGCCTTCTTCTTCTTCGCGGCAGCGCATGGGAGCTTCCCGTTCTCATCCCCCGCTGCGGCGCCGGTGCTGCTGCTGCCGCTGCTGCTCTTCTTCGCGCGTGGCTTGCGGGCTGCTGCGGCGATGGGGGTGCCCGTGCCCGTCAGGGCCGCCGCGGCCTTGCCACGGCGCTTCTTCGCGCCACCGGCCCCGGCCGCCGCCGCGGAGCCCGTGATGGTCACAGCCGTGACACCGTCGGCGATCACCTTTCCGTTCTTGCCACGCGCCGCCGACCCACCGCCGCTGCCGCTCTGCTGCTCGTCCCCCTCCTCGTCCTGCGTCTCCGTATCGCCGCGCTTGAGCGTGCTTTTGGCAAAGCTGTCGAAGCGGTGGGTCTTGTTGAACTCCCGCGTGAACGCGGCCTTGACCGCTGTGGTGATGACCACCTGTGGGGTTGTGGAGCTGGGCGTCAGCATGTGCTTGTAGTGCGGCAGGGTCTGCACCAGGTCCCAGTCATCGCGCATGAGGTTGTACTGGTCCATGAAGGCAATCACCTCGGCAATGCCCTCCTTCTCCTTCGTGGCGAGCGGCACCGTCAGCGGCCGCTCCCAGCCATGCGGCACGTAGTCCGCCACCACGTCCTCCTGGTTGCCCGACACACCGCGCGTCGGGTGCGACGCCTGCATCGCGATGCAGCGCAGCAGGCGGCGGTTCTTGTTGGCGGACGAGTTGTGCCCCAGCCACGTCGGGAACTTCACCGGCCGCTGCATGTCGAAGAACTTCTGCTGGCCCGTCATGAAGGTCTCGTACTTGCCGCGGGTGTACACGCACGGCGCGATGCTGGAGGCGAGGGCGTGGAAGCGGGAGACAGACCAGTTCTGCTCGTAGTACATGATCCGCTGCGCCGCGTCGGCGCGCGAGATGGAGGATGACGCCTGCGACACGGCCCCCATCCAGTCCCGCCCGTCGACCGGCTCGGGGTTGTAGTGGAGGTAGTTCTCCTGCACAAACATGTCGACGAGATCGGCGTTGTAGTAGCAGGCCTGCATCTCCGCGATGGTGTGCCGCTCCCCGCGCGAGCTGCCCTGCAGCAGGAAGTACTCTGCCGCGTCGAACAGCCCGGCATCCCCGTCCTTGATCGACTGCGCCGCGCACTCGGCGAGCTGGCGCTGCTCTAGCGAGGTGCGGTTCAGGCACCAGAGCTGCAGGTTGTTCAGCATGTTGCGGATGTCGCTACCGGCGCTCTTGATGATGTCCTGCAGCAGCGGCTTCGACAGCGTGATGCCCTCGCGAGCCAGCACGCGGTCGCACAGATAGTTCGCCACGATGTTGCACGGCGGGTGGCTGAAGCGCATGTCCTCGACGTAGTTCAAGAGCGAGCGCAGTTTAGGGTGCCACCGATCGTTGCACGTGCACAGGATGGGGATGCGCGTGGACTTGAGCATCTCGATCACCTCGCCCACACCGCCGATGTCGCAGCCGTCCACCTCGTCCATGAGGAGGATCACACTCGTGTAGGAGGTGGCGTGCGCCGAGAAGGCGCGGTTGCTGATGAGGTCGGACACATTCTCTTTGAGCGACTTGCGGCTGCGGAAGTCGCTGGCGTTGTACTCCACCACGGTGCGGCCCAGCTCGCGGGCCACCACGTACACCGTCGTCGTCTTGCCCACGCCCGGCGACCCGGACAGCAGGACGCCGTGCGGCCGTTTCGGGTCGTCGCCGGGGCTGCCGACAGGGGTGAAGTTCTCCAGCCACGCCTTGAGCTTGTTGGCGCAGACCGGGTAGCACATCTCCGCGATGGAGCGGGGCTTGTACTTGTCGGCCCACAGCTCGCTGCGGTTGACCGGCGCCGCGTGCGGCGTCGCGCCCGTTGCGACTGACGTGGAGGCGATTGCAGTCATCGTCAGTGGAAGGCGCGCGCGATGAGGGGCACGAGAGCGGGACGGGGCGATATGAGCGAAGCGGCGGTGTGGGGTTCGTGCAGTGGTCAACTCCTGCTCTATCAGTGTCTCTATAGGGACTTGTATGTGCTTGTGTGCGTGCGTGTGTGCTTGTGCGTGTATGCGGGTGCAGGTGATGCACTCCTTGTATGCCAAGAAGACGGCAGCACAGGAACGGAATGGAAGTGGGGAGGGGAGAGGTGGTGGACGGGAGTGAGGGGGGGGGGGCCACTGGAGCAGCGCTGTCGGACGTCGTCGGTACTGTGGCGGTGCCGCTGACATCAAGTCACGCGGAGGGTTCAGCCATCGAGAGAGAGACGAACGCTCTCTTCTACTTGTGCCCCCCCACAGAACGCGCGGACGTTCCGTGCTGACTCAGCCCCACGACCTCCGAACGGGGGGAAGGGGGATTGGGGGGGGGGCTGCGGACGGGGATCGATGGGCCCACCTCAGTCTTCGACTCAACCCCTACTCACTGTGTTCGCCACACCCACGGTGGAGGCAAGGGCCGAGACGCGGGTGCGCGGGTGAGGTGGCGCTGGCTTGTAGTCGTGATTGCAAGTACCCGGGGCGAGGGAGAGGGTCTTCCACTGGTGCGACGTGCAGCGCTTGCGAAGGCGGAAGTGGCGGGTAAGAAGGAGGGTGGGGGGGGGGGCTTGGTGTGTCAGCCGTTGGACGCAGCGGGAGGGCAACACACACACACATACACACACACACACACACACACACGAGAGAGAGAGCGGTGAATCGATGTTGACAACCGCCAGTACGATGACAAAGGTCTAAACTACGTGCCTGCATACACACATACACACACTGGTAGGTCTGTCATCTAGATAAAATCAGAAAGGCGAGCTCTAGCACAGGAAGGGGGAGGAGTGGAAGGGGGGGGGCACGCTCAGCCCCCACCCGGCACCAGCGGAAGCACAGGCCCAGGTGACGTAGAGAGGCAGAGGCGCCCCACTCTCGAGTCAAACACAAGCAAAACACACACGCCCGCGCACAGACGCAGGGGTAACAAGAAAAGCAAAGGAAGTTGCCGCGTGGCTCGATTCAACCAGGGAGAGCTGAGATGCCAAAGCGCTGAGCGTTGGCGCTGCGCGCCGCCGTGGTGCTCCGGGTCGACGCGCTGTACGGCACCCGCTGCTGCTGCTGTTGCGGCTGCGCAGACGGACGCCGCCCGTACCCGGCGGCAGCGTCCAGCGACTCCAGCGTGGGGTTGTACCGCTGCTGCGCCGTCGCAAGCCTGGTCCCCCCCAGAGCGCCGCCGCTGCCGCCGACCGTGACGGTGGCCGCCGTGCTGGCGCGACGCGACTGCAGCGCCCCGTCGTACATCTGCGCCGGCGTCAAGGCGGCGGAGGCGTGCGCGGGGCTGCTGTGCAGTGAGTAGGCGGAGTCGCGGCGGTTGCTCTCTGCGGGGTTCAGCGGCTTGAAGAGCTGCGCCGGTGCGAGGGATGGTGCGGCTGGCGGTGGGGGCGGCTGGGTCGCGCTCGCTGCTCCCGCGGAGGCACTGCCAAGGTGTGGGGCGGCGGCGTACGGGTCCATGACGAGTGGTGGGCGCTGCGACTGCGGGCTGCGCTGTGGCTGCTGCTGCTGCCGCTGCTGGTGCTGCGGCGTTGCCGGTGCAGAGGCGGTGCGGTAGTGCGACGAGAGCTTCGCGCGCGGGGCGGCCGGCACGTGCCCGCTGCGGCCCACGACGCGGTCCGCCCCGCCGGACCGCCACGCCAGCGGCTGCACGCCACCGCTGGTGCTCCCATTGATGGGGCCGCTCGCAATTGGGAAGACGGCCACCGCCCCGTCCCCGTCCTCGTCCCCGTCGTTGCCGCTGACCATGCGCGAGTGGCGGATGCCGCTGGTCCGCGCGGATTGCACCGGGTACACGCTGCCGCGGTCCAGCAGTGCGGCATGCGTTGCGTCACCGTGGGGGTCGACGCTGCGGGAGCGGCCCTGCTTGTCCGTCTCCACGACGAGCGCCGTCTTGGGCCGCGCCTTGGGCAGCAGTGAGCCGTAGAGGAGCCCGGGCTGCACGCGCGCGGCGCCCCCCGCCGCCTGACCGGCCTCGGGGCGGTGCCCCACAGCCGACGGCGATGCAGCCTGCGCATCTGGACGCAGCGGGGACGGCATGGCAGACGCCGTCGGGTACGGGGCAGCGTTGGCGACACCCCCGAGTCGCGGCATCTGCTGCTGCTGGTACTGCTGCCGCATCATGGCGGCGAGCACGGGGTGCCCGAGAGGCAGCTGCGAGGCAGCCGACAGCCGCATCAGCGCCTGCTGGTACTGCTGCGCCGCCGGGGATGTCACCGGCACAACGCGGCCGTCGGGGAGGCGCACCATGCGAGCCGCTGCCAGCGGCGCCACCGCAGGCGCGGCCGCCTCGGCAGCCGCACCGCCGTACCCGCTCACACGCCCCGGCGTTTGCTGCTGCTGCATCCGGGCGAGCCGCTGCGGTGATGTGCCGGCACCGCCGAGGAGGCGCGGGCCGGGGGACGTGCCGCCAGAGCCCACGCCGACGGCACCGGGCGCACCGCGGCCACGCCCGCCCACGCCCCCAGGACGACCCACCGCGAGCCCCGCCGCAGCGCCGCCGCGACCGGCGCCCGCCCCGCCACGCCCGCCCTGCCGCAGCGACTTGATGGGACTGTAGTAGCTGCCAGGCACGTAGTCGCTGATGTCGGAGCTGGTCGTGTAGCTGTACGAGAGCGAAGCCGCCGACCGCACGTCCGCCTCGTCGCTGTCGCCGCGGTGCGCCGCCGCCGTCGCCGCGCGGCCGCCGTAGCGGGCGCCGCGACTGCCGCTCAGACCGCTGCGCGACTGGCGGGTGTCAGTCTTGGCCGCCGCGGTGCGCTTGCGACCCGCACGCACCCGGTCACGTTGCGTGTGGACGCCGTCGTCGTCGTCCCCGCCGTCGCCGTCGCGGCCTCTGCGGCCAGCGGACGGACCACCGCTTCCGGTGCGCAGGCTGCGGCGCTTGTGCTGTGCCGAGGAGTACGGGTTGTGCGTCTGCAGCTGCGGGTTGCCGGGAGTGTCGCCCTCACTGCCGTACGAGCCGCTGCCCAGGCGGTGGCGCAGGCGATGCCGCGGGTCGTCGTCGTCGCCGTCGCTCTCGCTGCTGCGGCTGGAGTCGACACCGCCGCCGTGGCCGCGCTCCGCGTTGCTCTGCCGGCGACGCGACGGCGGCGTGCCGTCCGAGTTGCCCCCGCCGCCACGCCCAGGCCGCCGCCGATCACGCTGCGTCCCCGGCGCGGTCGCCCCGCTGGTCCCGCTCGAGGCGCCGGGCCGCTTCTCCGGCGTCGGCGTTGCACTCACGCGGCGACCGCCGGCCCCAGCAGCGGCCCGGCGACTTGCGGCGGTGGGCGAGCCCTGCCGGCTGCCCCCGTGCTCCAGGCTCGGGCGGCGCTGATCGTGCAGGGGGAGGTAGTCGGGCGACACGCCGGGGTCGGTGAGGGCCCCGCCGCCGCGGGCCGGTGGCGGAACAGAGCCGGCGGACATGCTGCGCCGTGGCTGTTGCTGTTGCTGTGGGTGGTGCGGCGAGGTGGCGCGGGACGGGTTGGCCCCCGCCGCGCTGCCGCCCAGCGCGTTGGACATGCGCCGCTCGTGGTGCAGCTGCGACTGAGACGGGCGTCGGTCGTCGCGGCCAGCGCGGGCCACACTCAGCTGCGCATTCGCCCGCAGCTCCTGCTCGCCAGAGAGCACGTTGATCGCACTGGACACGCTGCGCCGGCCCCCGCCGTCGCTGCCGCCGGCCGCGCCGCCGGCGACGCTGCTACGCGAGGCGCCGGGGATGTACAGCGCACTGCCGCTCCGCCCAGCCGGTGGTGCGGCGCTGTAGCTCGCGCTTTCGCGGTTGCCGTCGTGGATCGTTGTGAGCGACTGGCTATTGACGTAGTCGCCCGAGTAACTGTGTTGATGCTGGTGGTTCATGGGCGAGGCGGCGGCCTGCTGCTGGAGCTGGTGCTGCTGGAGGGTGGACGGGGCGAGCGGGGGCTGGGAGAGGGCCGCGAGGGACGAGGCGAAGCCGTCGTCGCCGCCGGTGCTCGCGTTGGGGAAGCGCCGGTGCTGCTCTCGCTCAATAATGCGCGGCGGTGGGCGACGGAACGGTGCGCCGTCGTCGTCGCCGTACCCGAACTCATCCTCGTCCCCGTTGTCGATGAAGTCGCCGGCGTAGTCTTCCTCGTCGTCCCCGGCCCCGCCGCCGTCGTCCCCCCCACCCGCGCCGACTGCCGCCTCGTCCTCTTCTTCCTCGTAGCTCGAGCCGGCCTCTTCCGTGGTGGCCGTCGGGGTGTAGTGGGCGTCCTGCTGCTGCTGCTGCCGACTGCGGTGGCTGCGGCCGCGCTGCGAGCGGCTCGGCGACGGTGGGGCGAGTGGACCCACTCGCAGCGTTAACGGCGGCGTGGCGACGGGTGAGTCGGGGCCCGAGGAGGGCTGCGGCGACCGCAGCGGTACGGCGCGTGGGGAGGGCAGCAGCGGTGGCGGACGTGACGCGCGCTGGCTTGCAGACCCGCCGCCGTGGGCGTGGCTGTCCGCTGTCAACACCTCTGAGATGGAGCGCGAGTTGCCGGGGCCCGCCGCCGCGGCACTCGCGCTGAGACGGCCGTGCGCGCCGCTGCCGGGGGAGTCGCCGCTGCCGACGCGTGAGCGAGGCCCGGCGCTGCGCCCCGTACCTGCGACACCGCCACCATGGCCGCTGCTGCCGCGCCGCTCGGCGGTGCTGCTGCTGTGCGGCTCAAAGTAGTAGTTGTTGTTGACCGTGATCGGGCTCTGCTCGCGCTGCGCGAGCGCCTGAAGCTGCTCTGCCTGCATCCGCGCAAGCTCCTCGGACGGCAGGGCGCGAAACAGGTCGGCGCTGGGGTCACTCGTGCTGGAGCAGAGCTCCGCCAGCTCGCGGTAGTTGCGGAGCAGCTGCAGCTGCCGCGCGATGCGAGACTGCGACGCGTTCTCCAGCTCGCCAAGGTCCCCTGCAGCGGAGCGTGGCCGCGGCGGTGAGGCTGACATCACCCGCGTCGTCACCCGCGGCTGTTGGCGGCCTGGTGCCTCAGCCGCAGTCGTGGCGTCGCGCCCGCTGGCACCGTGGCCGGTGGGGGCGGAGAGTCCCCCGTGATAGCGGCCTGCACTGGGCGACCACGGGCTGCCAGGAGTCGGCGGCGGCAGCAGCGAGCCGCCAGCAGACACGTCCATCGCGGCATCGACGTGCACACCCGGTGTCGCGTGGTGGGCGAAGGGGTTGACGCGTTGCCGCCGGTTCGGCGGTTCGGCGGTGACGTCCGGCTCCTGTCGCAGCCACGAGTCCATCGTGCCCTGATAGCGCGTATCGGCGTTGCGCGCGTCGGGCTGGGCGCCAGCGGCGGTGGTGCGGGTCTGCGGTGGCCGCCGGTACGCGGCGAGCGGATCGCGCGCCACGTCGCCGTAGCCGGACGAGGACGCAGGGCCGTGCTGCTGGAGCGGCGGAGGTGGTGGCGGCGGGGGCGGGCGTGCGGTGGGGGAGGCTTGGCCCATGACGCCGGTGTCGTCCAGCCCCGTGTGCATCGACGTCGAGGCCGCGGACGACAGCGCGGGCAGGTGCTGCTGCGTTCCCGGTGACGCGGCGGTGGGGCTCCAGTCGTGGCCACCACCGGTGTACCCGTGCGGGGCGGAGGAGTGTGGCGGGGGTGGCGGGGGCGGCGGCGTGGCGCGCGTGCGCGGTGTGGTGGCGGCCGGCGTGGCCGACTGTGGTGGTGGCGTTGCGCCCGCGTCGTACGAGCCGAGCTTGTGCATGATGGGTGAGAGGTGACGGAAGTGGTCGCCCTCCATGCGAGCTAGCACGGCGTCCACGTCGTTGGCCTGCATCAACTCGCGCACGAGGTCCTCCTCCTGGTCCTGCACGTGGCGGCGCCATGCGGGGGCGCCGCTGGGGGTGGAGGCGAACATCAAGAGGCCGGGAGGGGGGGGGGAGGGGCTTGGTCGAGTCTACAAGTACAGGAAGTCGAGGAGGGAAGCGAGCGCCGTGAAGAGGCGGTGATCGGACAGGGCGCGAGACTGAGCCCTTGTGTGGATGCGTCTGTTCGTGGAGCTGACCACACACCGCTTCTCTCTCTATCCGCTAACGGTCGCGGCGGCAGAGGCGACACGGGAGGCGCCGCGAAGAAGCGAGTGAGGGGCTGGAGGAGCCACACCAGCTTCCGCCTAGTAGGCACCTCGAGATGGAGTCGGGGGAGTCGGGGGGGCGAAGGGGCGGATGAGAGCAAAGATCTAAACACACGCTCACAGACAGACACACACACACACACACACACACACGCAAGGTGGAGCAGCCCCCTCGTCCACGACTCTGCGGCCGCGCCAAGAGAATTAAGGAGGGAGTGTGTAAGAGGGAGAGGTTCGTGTGAGGCGCACAAAGAAGCTGCTTGGAGGCACCCCACACCGTGGCGACGTGTGCGTGTGTGCGTGTGGGGCTCAACGAGTGCGAGGAGGCGCTGAACTGTGCGCAAGAGCGGAGGCAGAGAGGGGGGAGGGGGAGGTGTAGGTGCGAGAGAAGAGGGTACGGCACAGGAGGGAGTGGATGGGGTGGGGTGGGGGGGGGGGGAGGGGCCTGACATAAAGGCAGGGACAGTATCACAGCGGACTTCAGACATACACACGACGCACGGCATCAACGCCTGGGAGCGGCACGGCGGGTGAGTGGGACAGAGAGGGAGAGAGCACGCGACAGCTTCCTCGTGCGTGTGTGCACGTGTGTGCGTGTACGTGTGTGTCAGGTTGCGGTTGTTGAGAAGCATGACGTCGCCATTGGGCCTCGAGACTGCGCCAGCGGTAAAGGAGGAAAGCAGGTAAGACAGCAAGCGCTCACACAAAACTCAGCGAGCGGACGCCGCGATGCTTCTCCGCGAGCCGACCGCAGCCCCCCTCCCCCTCCCTTGCGTGGGTAGCACCGGCTAGTCTACAGACATCGCGCGAGCATCCATGCAGCAAGGGCGCGGTACTCCTCGTGCGCGCGTGCCGGCACCATCTTGGCCGCCAGTTCAATCACCACGTACGTGATCACGTACAAGCCAGCACCGACCTCGCTGCGGTGGGGAACAGCCTGCACAAGGTGCACCGCCTGCTTCGTCGCGAGCACGGAGTGCACCGTGCGGTGGCGAGGCGGCACGCCGAGCAGCGCACAGGACGGGGGACCACCACCGCCACGACCGCAGGGGCCTGCGCCGCAGCGCAGCACGCGCGATGCGAGTTGGGCGTAGCGCGCTGCCGCCTGCAGCACCGCCTCCACGGCAGCCCCACCGCCCTCGCGCCTGCCCTGCTGCGTGGAAGCGTCGCAGCTATCGGCGTCGCTGGTCAACGGCGCGCGCGGCGACAGCGCCGGACCCGTTGTGCTCGCCTCTACATCGCGGTGACGTGATCGGCAGCGCAGGCGCACCCCTAGACACGCGGACGGCGATGCAGCGCGCGCTGCCGCAGCCTCCGTGCCACCGCGAGTCAGCGCGTACAGCAGCACATCCCCCATCGGCGTCGTCGCGTGACCTCGCACACCCGCCATCGCCGGACACGCACGCCGCGCAACGCGGACCGCTCGGATCGCCTCCTGCAGCTGAGCGGTGAGCGGGCTGACGAGGGCGACGGGCCGCCGCCATGCCGTGCGCATCGCCGCGGTGGTGTCGCCGACGAGCCGCGCGAAGCCGGTGGACTCGAGGTGCTCTTGGACGAGCTGCTGCACACCCGTGACGATCGTGGCGAGCGGGGCGCCGAGGAAGGGGGTCCGCATCGCGCGCAGCAGCAGCGCCACCGTCCAACCCGAGGAGCTCGCCAAGGACAGCAGCATCACCGGAGCCGGGTATGAGGTGCTGTCGGCAGAGGAAGGGGTTGGGATAGCGGTGAGGCGGAGGGGTGCGCTGATGTAGCCACTGCTGCGTGCCCCAGCAGCCCCCTGTCCATCCACCGCCGTCGTGGGTGGGTTGGTGCGCAGGCACACGGTTGCCAGCCGCACGGACGCGTCCTGCAGCGTCGCGTACGGCGCACTGCTGCCGCCGCCGTCGCTGCTGTTGGCGTCTGCATCTCGTGCTTCCTCTAGTGTCGCAGAGACCGCGGCCGATCGCAGCAGCGCTGCGATGGCGCACGGGCTGTACGCGGCGTCCACCCACCGGCTGCCGAGGCACCGGTACAGCGGACTCCCGCGGAACCACACCGCCGAGGCCCCTGCCACGTACCGCGTCTCTCCGGCTGGCAGCCCCACTGTCGCCATGCCACCACGGAGCGCCGCGGCGTCCGTTGCGCTCGTGGCAGCGTGAAGAAGCTCCTCCATGCGCCGCCACAGCCGCGGGTGCGTGCGCAGCGCAGAGACGTCCTCGCAACACAGACGGCGCAGCGTGGCGTCCCGCTCTGCACGCCGCTGCGGCGCCTGCGGCTGCGGCTTCTTCTGCTTCAGCCTGGACGCGGACGTCTTCACCACTACTGCTGCTGCTGCTGTGGCGGCAGTGCTTGCAAAGGACGCGACCACACGCGCGAGCAGCTGCACCTGCGCCTGCATGCGCCGCTGCACCTCTGTGGGGCTTTGTGTGAGACACGCGTGCAGCGGCGTGTGAGCTGAGGTCACGGTCGCGTCGCCCATGACGGCGCGGCTGACGGGCACGGAGGTGCAGTGCAGGGCCGTGTGCACGAGCCACTGCGCCAAGACACCCGCCCTTGCCCCGCCCCTGCCAAGGCGGTCCCACACCGCTGCGGGCAGCTGCACTACAGCCATGTACCTGCCCTCCTCCACCGGGCACAGGAAGTACGTTCGAGCCCCGTCTGCGCTCAGCATGCAGCCACTGATCGGGTCCTCTAGCGGCGGCGCCGACGCGCTGTGCCGTTCGTCGCAGGTGTGTAGACGTGGCGCCGCAGACGCCGTTTTCGCGGAGAGGGCACGTGCGAGGATCGTACTGCGCTGTACCTCGCAGAGGTGATTGGCGGCGAGGTAGTGCAGCCGTGCGAGCACCTCGTCCGACTGCGTTGCCGCTCCGCCAGCTGCTAGGGATGCACGGCTGAGGTGCACAACCTTCGCGGGTGCAGGCGGTGGCGGGGCGGCGAACTGCGTCGGCGCAGAGCTTGGCATGCTGGCGAGGAGCTCCGTGATGACGGCGTTGCGCGTGGTCTCCTGGCGACGCTGCTGTTCCAAGGCGGTGATGGCGTCACCAAGGTTGCCAGCACCTCCGTGTAGTGACGACGGCGAAGCGGGGGAGGTGGCGGTCGCTGTGGCCGAGCAAGCAGCCGTGAGGAGCACAGGGACCTCGTCGCATGCGCTGATGTCGGCCTCACCCAGCCCCAGCGGGAGGAGGGAGAGAGTGACGTCTGTCCACTGCATCTCCCGGCCACCGGTTTGTATGGATCTTTAAAGCAGTTCTATGCGTGTGTCTCTGTGTATGTGTGTGTGGGTGTATGTGTTGGAGCGTGCCTGCGCGTGGAGCCGGTGCACTCTCTCTATCTGAGGCTCACTGCGACGCGGCTCTGTCGTGGCACCGCGACGCTTCTGTGTGTGTGTGTGGGTGTGGGCGCCGCCAGCGAAGGTGTGAAGGAGAAGGAGGAGGGCACAACAGGTGTGCTGGCAAAAGACATCAGGCGGCATGTAGGTGCTGTGAAAGACGAGAGAGTGAGAGGAGGGTAAAGGAAGGGAGGGGATGAGGAGGGGGGGGGCCGCCTTCACCGTCGTCCTCACACCTCCTCCTCCTCCTCCTCCCCCCCTGCGACGCGCTACAGAGACGGCGCCATGAATGGAATATTCCTGCGATTTGTTTGAGCCTGTGGTGGCTTGCCGTGAAGCTCGCACACACACACACATAAAGACGGATACGCACGCATACACACACAGATGCCACCGCAACATCACCACACGCATCGTCAGAGCCGCAACGTGACGACCTCCCCCCCCCCCTCACAAGCGCCCACACCGCCATTGCAGCACCTCGTCTTATCCATCCTCGACGTCGCTGTCCTCGTCCGACGAGGTCGGCGAGATCTGCACAAGTGGGGAGTGGTCCGGTGACGCCGCGTGCGCAGCAGCAGCAGCCTTCGCAGCGGCGACGTCGTGCGGCCGGAACACGGAGCTCGCCGTCGGTGACAGACTCCGCGAGCCGATCCCCTCTGCGAGGGCCGCGGCGGCCGAGTCGTGGCTGGGCCGCCGCGAGCGCATCGACTTCTCCTCGTCCTCGTCGGCGCTTCGCGCCGCGGATGGCGTCTCGTACGCGCTCAGCCGGCGGTGGAGCTCTGCGAGGCGATGCTGCTGCCGGGCCCGAACCGCATCTAGAGAGTTGGCGGACCAGCCCGCGGCGGCAGTAGTCACCCCATCCAAGATCGACGGCTGCGTGGGGGTGGGCAAGGTGGTCGCGGTGCTGCTGTCTAGTAGCCCGCGCGATGACACTGGCTTCGCAGGCACGTGTGCTGCCGCTCTTGGCGACTCGGCTGCCACGATCGGCGAGGGGCTCTGCGTAAGGTGGGACACCAAGGGCACGCGAGGGTGGGGTCCCGCTGAGGTCGGCGGTCGCCGCGTGAGCACCCGCTCCGTCTCCCGCAGCTTCCGCTGACTGCGCTCCAGGAAGTGCTGCAGCTCTGGGCTCGTCACGCACACCGGCACGTCGCCCGTCGCATCACTGTCGAGGTCGACCAGGAGCACCACAGGCGCGGGCGTCGGTGCGGCCACAACGGGCGGCGGGGGCCGGCGCGGGCGTCCGGGAACTTCCGATGTGGCCTCTCGACCTACGATACTTCCGTTGGCGCTGCTCGGCCAGGACGTGGGCACAACGGGCTGCATGGGCGCCGCGCCGCGGGGCCGCGCTGCGTGCGCAGCTTCCGCTCGCTCCTCCACGCCATCGCCAGCGCCTGTGAACTCGACCACTCCACGACGTGGAGCGGCGTCGCTGACGCTGTCGGTGGCCGATGTTGACGCCGTGGCAGGGAACACGAAGCCGCTGCCGGTGTCGGGGACGCGGCCATGTGGGTGATGCGAGTACTCATGTACGTCTTCTTCAGTGGATATGTGCGACCACGGGTCATAGCGCGGGATGCTGGCACGGGCCGGCGCGTCTCGTGTGCGGGGACGCGCAGTCCCCACTGCGTTGGCGCTGCGGCTGCGCTGCGGAGTCGGCGCCCTCGACGACGCGCGCGACGCCTCGGCGTGCGGCGGTGCGGCCTGCGCGGCGCGGAGGCGGCTGCTGAGCGTGGAGCGGACGAGCAGGCGGCGTGGGGCCGCGCTGGTGTCGACGTGCTCGGCATTCGCGGTCGACACGGAGGTGTTGCCCTTGTAGCTGCCCTGGCACGGAGAGTCACCGGCGCCTGCACGCACGTCACTACACGGGGAACGCGGCGTGATCTCGCGCTGCGGCGACGTGGAGTGCGACCGGGGCTCCCGCCGCGCCAAGCTGGCGTGGGTGGGCCGCATGTAATTCTGGTGCGGGGTGTAGCGCGTGCGACGCGGCGGCGTGCGGCGGTCCGGTGCGGCGGCAGCGGAGTGCGCAGCCGTTGCCGCGCCGTCCGCGAAGGAGACTCGTGGTGCCGCGGCTGGGGCTGCGGGGGCGGCGGCATAGCACACGTTGCACAGCTTGTGGTGGCTGCCGTGCCGACACGAGCCGGAACCCCTCGGATGTGCCGGACGCGCGGATGACGACAACGTCGTGTGGTGCGGCGACGGAACGCTGCTCGTGGCGGTGCGCGCCCGGGTGCCGGCCCGCGCGCGTTCCGTGGCTGCCGGCGTCGACTGCGCCGGCGCGCGGGGCTGCCATGTGGACACGGGTACACTAGAAGCCGCCGCGGGTCCAGCGGACAACGTGCTGCCACGCCGGTCAGCAGGCGGCGTCCCTGCGGGGGCGGCGGATTTCTCAAGGCGGCCAGCGGCGGCGTTTGGCGAGGACCGCTGCGTGAGGGAGGCGTAGCGGAACGCTTGAGCGCCGCGAGCACCCCCATCAGGCCACGCCTCCTCTTCCGGAAGATGCTGCACCGCACGAGGGGCGAAGGCCGGACCGGCGGCATCGATGTGGGCGAGCGGCGGGGGCGGCGTGAGCTGCGGCTGGACGTATGAGGACGCCGGCGCGACCTCGGTGTCCACACTCGGCATCGCAAGGGGTGCAGAGAGCTGTAGGTGCTGACTGAACTGCAGCTGCTGCCGCTCCAGCGTTGCGGCCAGCTCCTCCAGCTCGTACTCGCGGATGCGGTCCTTGTGCTGCCTCGCGTGTAGCGCCGCATGCAGGGCGAGGGACTCCCTCATGGAGGACACCATGAACTGCACCTGTTCCGCAATCACCGCCGCCGGCACGCCCGAGGCGTTGCACGCGTCAATGAAGGAGAGGACGATAGACCGGTTCTGGTCTGCCTCCACTCCGGGGGCGGCGTGGGTGGGCGCCGACGTGGCCATGGCGTGCGCGACGCGCCGCTGCAGCGCGCTTCTGTCGTGCTGCTCCGCCTGTGTCCCCATAGCGCGTGACGAGGGCTCTACGCGCTCCTCCATCGCGCTGTGTGAGCCCGCAGTCGAGGCGGAGGTGCTTGCTGGGGCAGCGTCCCTCTCGCGGCCGACGTGGTGTTGTGGTGCGGTGCTGCGTGCGAGACGCAGCGCCGGCTGTGCATCCTCGTGGCGTGCGCGCGATGGTACTGCCGAGTCGCGCGGCGTGTCTGCGGCGGCAACGGCGGGCAGCAGCTCGGCCGGAGACGTTGTGAGCGCATCGAGCAGCGCTGCTCGATACGCTCGTGGAGTCAGCATGGAGAGAGACAAAAGCCAGAAAGCGGCGAGTCGATGTTAGTGGAGGTTCTAAGGTGCCGCAGCGGTTGTGCGTGTGCCTCGAGGTCCGTTGTTCTAAGTGCAGTGCAGCGTTCGAAATGGGGAGGGAAGTGGGAGTCAATGCAGGCTGCCGCAGCAGCAGTGCGCGGCGCTGAGGGTGTAGCGCTTCTCTAATGGAGACCGGCGGAGATGGAAGCGGCGTCGTGGTGGTGGGAGTCGGGGAGGGGCAGCCAGGGAGACTCGTGTAGTGGCCTTTACTTCGCCAGCCCAGCATCGACGAGGCCGCCAGCCCGTTATCACCTTCACGGTGACGTCACCGTGGCCTACCCCCGGGAAGGGAGCTGTGTCTGTGTGTGTGTGTGTGTGTGTGTGTGTGTGTGTGTGTGTGGGTTGCACAGATGCAGAGGAGGCTGCGGGCGGCGGTCACCTCTCAGTCCCTTCACCCGTGTGTGTGTGTGTGTGTGTGTGTGTTTGTGTGCGCGCGTGCACAGCGTCTTCAAGACGAGGCAAAAGAGAGAGGAAGGAGGAGGTGCAGTGAAGTCGACGTGGACTGAGGGCGACTGTCTCGTGGGTGCACACAACATGCCAGCACTGGCGAAGGGAAAGCAGCAAGGCGGTACACGCACGCACGCACACACACACACACACGCACACATGGCATGGCGGACACATCAACACTCGCTTGCCGTGTTTCGGTACAGAGCGGACAGCACAATGGTGGGCCCTGAGCAGAGGCGACACTCGAGACGGAGCTAGACCTAGGGACGCCTCTCACGGACGGCAAGATCGACACACATACACACACACACACACAAGCACAAACACATTCTCTCTCTCTTACACAAATCCACCTTCACGTTGGTCACCCGCTGAGAAGCTCCTTGGAGTACACGGACTCGCGGATCAGCACCGCCTTGCGCATAATGGCGGCGGTGTCCAGCCGGGGCAGGTGCTCCAGACAATAGAGGAGCTCCGTTTTGCCGGCCTCGATGAGCACCTCCGTCATCGAGGACAGAGTGGCGAGGCACGCGTACGGGTGCAGCGCCATCGCCTGGTGCTCACTCATGTCCGCCAGGTAGCAGTCCCAGAGGGCGAAGACGTCGTCGGGGTGCATGCGGCCCACGAAGAAGCCGGTGAGCAGGCTTGGAATCCACTCCCAGGTCGTCAGCCCCTCCACTGTGAAGTGCTCGTAGAGCGGGAGGAGCACGGCGCGGAAGAGCATGAGGAAGTTGCCGCAGTGCGTCTGCAGCGTGGCGTCGTCGTGGAGGATGTTGCCGTCCTTCGTCAGTCCACTGAAGAGGGCGTGCACCGTAAAGAAGGTGTCCCGCGCGGAGTTGGCCACGCGGTCGAGCTGCCGTGCGAGCAGCACGAGCAGCTGCACCTGGTCGACCGACACGTTGCAGTACGTCATCTGCAGCGCCGCCAGCGCCGACTCCATCCGCGCCCACTGCCGCGGGTCCGCATTGTACGGGGAGCAGTAGCGCAGCGCCGTTACAGACTCCTCCCAGGCCGCAAGAGTGGCGGAGGAGGTGAGCGGGGGCACGGCGGACGGGCCCCGGTACACGTACGGCATCGCCAGCGTACCACCCCCACCTGCACCACCGGCACCACCACCACCACCACCGGCGTCGCCGCTCCCCACGCCGCGGAAGCCGCTGCTGCAGTGCAGTGGTCCACTGCCGTCCGCAACGCCGACCGCCGCGGCGGTCGAGGAGTTGGAGAAGGCGAGCAGCGCCTTGAGCGTGTCCAGCGCCGTGGCGGAGGTGTGCCCCGCCGCGCTGGCCCGCCCCTGTGCCGCGCTGCCGCCGCGGCGGTCGTCCTCGTCGCCCTCGCCCCACATGCGGGTGTAGGCGGTGTGCAGCACGTGGAAGTCCTTGTCCTGCGCCCCCTCCATCGTCATCTCACTTGACTTGTCCGTGAAGGCGACGCCGAGGAGGTAGCGGTACACGATGCCGCGGTACGCCGGCGGGATGCCGAGCCGCGACGCCTCGCGCAGCTTCTCAATATTGACGGCCACCTCCGCATCGAGCAGCTCCTCGAAGACGCGGTCGTCGCTGGTGGCGCCAACTTCCGCGTCGGCCACGGTGGGGGAGCGGAGGTACGGGCGGCTGGGTGAGAAGAGCGCCGTCGCGTACGACGTCGCACGGTCCATGTTGGGCTGCGCGTCGGNGGGGGGGGGGGCCCCCCCCCCCCCCGGGGGGGGGGGGGAACAAGATGGAGACGCGATGGGTCGAGCAAGCATGCCAGCGTGTGCGCTGCGGAGAAGAAAAGAAATCGCGAGGAGTGTGCGCATTTGCAGCGTACTTGCAGGACACTCGGCCAACCAGTTGATGGCGCCTTCAGCTGCCACCCACGAATGCCAGGAGCGCCAACTCCACAGAAGAAGCTTCAGCTGCGAGTTGCTACGCCGACAACTACACAACTCCCGCACTCGCACCCCATACGCACACACACACACACACACACACACACACACACACACACACAACTACAACGTTAAGCCGACGGTGTTTGTTGCCATGCTGGCCACTGTGTTAGTAGGAAACAGTGTTAGACCCGGCCCGTGCCGGGATGAAGAGCGTTGACAGGCGCGCCACACACACACACACACAGACACACAAACGTGCAGCACCTCCACCAACAGGACGTACGCTACCACTTCCAAAGGTGCACACAGACACAGACACACAGACACACAGCCACAGACACACACGACAACACCGCAAAGACGCCGATGTGATGAAAGAGGGAAAAGACAGGTGGGAAGGAGGACAGGGGCGGAGATCAGGTGTGCGCCAGAGCAGCGGCAGCCGCGCCTGCCCCTCTCTGCGACCTCCGTCCAACGTGTTCTGTTCACGCGCTGCCGAGGCGGCTGTCGTACTCGCGGCGGAACGCCGAGGGCGGCAGCTGCCACACCCGCTCCTTCACCGCCACGGACACCTCCTCGTGGAAGAGCTTCCGTGAGTCGCGCACCAGATCGTCCTTCTCCTCCTCGAACTTGCCGCTGGCGCCACCGTAGTAGTGGTCGGCGATGATCTGCTTCTCCGATGCGATGGCGATCATCTGGAAGACGGAGAGGAAGACGGCGGCCGTGTAGATGGGCCACAGGCGGTCGCGCGTCCAGCCCCACACCGCCTGCGCCGCCGTGAGCGACGTGCGCAGCGCCTTGTTGATGTGATACTTCTCCATGAAGGCGGACATGATGACGCGTGGTGTGTGAGTTGAAATCTCTGATGTCTTGCTTGATTGCCCGTGTGTGTGTGTGTGTGTGTGTGAGAGCGGGAGAGTGAGTTGATTCCGCAAAAGGGGTGGGGAGCACGAGCGTGCGGGTAGTCGTGGACTGCGTGACGTCAACGTGGCGGATGAAGGGAAGGGGAAGGGAAGGGTTGAGGAGAGCTTCGTGAAGGTACGCGGGTGAGGGAGTGAAAGATAGAGAGAGAGACAGACGCTCGTTGAAGCAAGGCCAGCCTACACTTGAGGATAGATGCGGTGCGCAACTCAAGATCCTCGCGTCTGCGCCGCTTCTGTCTGTGTGTGAGTCTGTGTGTGTGTGTGTGTCTCTTCACTTTTTTCCGCTGACGCGCCTTCCACTCCGCGTCTTTCAACTGCGTCCACGGCCACGCGGTGGTGATGAGCGCGGCGCTCTCTGACGCATCCACGTGCACGCGACCGCAACCAGCTGTGCCCGCGGGCACAGCGTTAACAGGTGCGACCCCTCTGCTTCCTGCACACGTGCGGCGGAGAGCACCTCAGCTGACGTGCACTCGAGGGCTGGTGCCCCCTGTCTCGCCACCCCCTCCTCAGTAGTCGTCGTCGTAGAGGGAGAGCACGACGTACTTGGCCACCCCGACGACGACGCAGAAGTTGCGGGCACGGCTCATACTCACACGTAGCGGCACCCCCTCCATGCCAGCCACTTCGCACAGAGCCACCGCACGCACGGCGCCATCGCCACTGCCGCCACCGCCCTCCACCACCTCCCCCGCAGGCACGTCACCAACCCCGGCGGTGCCCTCGCTGTCCGCGTCGTCGTCCTCGCCGTCGTCTGCCACCGTCACGAGCCGCCCCGCGTCGTCCACCACGGCCACGAAGAACGGGGCGACGGCCGCGGCGGAGGGGGAGGGCGTGGCGGAGCCGCCCACCACCACAGCGGGCTGACAGACGAGGATGTGCCGGTCCTCCTCCAGGTAGCCGTACCAGGTGGGCACGTACGCGGCGCCGAGACCGCTGCTCGTGCTGAGTGGCGTGCGCGCCGCCTTCAGGCGCGGGGCGATGAGCGAGCGGTCGACCTCGGCTGCCGCGCACTCCTCCGGCGCGGACACCGACCCTGCCGTGCCAGCGTCCTGTCGCACACAGAGCCGGTACGCGGTCAGCTGCATCGGCAGCAGCGCTGCCCCCTCCACGGGCGTCGCGGCGTCGGTGGAGTACCGCAGCGTGTACAGGCCGGCCCGCTCCGTCCCCAGCGCGCCGCGCGCCACCCCGAAGCACAGGGCCGCCGCCGGGGAAGAAGCAGCAGAAGCCGTCGCGCCATCGCCCACGGCGGCATCCTCGAGCCCCGTCTCGTAGTGTGGGTGATAGCCGCACGTCGCACCGTCCTCGTCGCCCTCGCCGTCAACCGCGACACCCGTCACCACACACGACAGCAGCTGCGCGCTCGCGTGCGACCCCGTCGACGTGATGTCTGCCCCCGCTGCACTGACCACAACTCGCACCGCAGCCGCCGCGTCCCCGCCTGCGCCGCGCGACGCGGCTGCGCCCTCAGCGGCGCACGACTCCACCGCCATGCACAGACGTATCACGTCGTCCGCGTCACAACTCCATGCAGGACCAGTAGCTGGTGCGGCGGGGGCGTTGCCCAGTGTCAGGGTCGTGAGGTACTGCAGCAGCGCTGGCTGCCGAGTCGCACTCAGCGGCGCCTCGTCGAGGATGGCGTTCGGCGGCTCTGGGGACGGGGAGCGGCCCCGCGACCCGGCCACCTCCTCCGCGTCCAGGCCGCCCATGGCGAAGCGGGAGCCGCGGCCCCAGTGCAGCGACTGCTGCAGCACCCACAGCGCCACGTCCCGCGCCGACTCCGCCTCGCGTGCGGTGCGACGCACAAACGACTCGAGCGCGCGGCGCAGGTCGCCGAGGTGCGTCCACAGCTGCGCCGCGTGGCGGTCGTGCAGCGCATCCAGGTGCCCGGCATAGCCCAGCGCGGCCTCGCAGCAGCGGTAGCAGACGTGCGTCACCTCCGCCACGACCCGCTGCAGCGTCGTCGCCACAGCTTCCACGTCCTCGACGGCGGCCGCACGTTGGAGCTGGTACTTGGCATACCTGTACAGCGCGATGGGGTCGGGACTGGTGAGCTGCGCCAGCATCGCGGACGTGATGAGCGCGGCGGCGGCGGGGAAGTCGAGGTGCACCCACAGTCGGCCACGCAGCACCGCGTGCCAGTCGCGCGCGGCAGCGGCGTAGACCTCCCGCGCCATGCGAGTGTACCCGCGCACGTAGCAGGTCGCCAGCGAGCGCGGCGTGGCAAGCCCAGCGACATGGTCGCGCAGGTTCACCTCGCACAGCGACTGCGAGACGGCGGAGCCTTGCTGCGGCGTGGCAGTCCTGCGGATGGTGAGGTAGAGTCGGTGGTGCTGCGCGACAGCTGGGCGGACCCCCTCAGCGGCGGTGCTACCAAAGCACCCGCTCCAGTCGGCTGTCGCCACGAGGTCGTCGGAGCTGGCTGTCAGTGCGTCGTGCGCCACCGCGCACTGCCGCACGCGCATCTCGTCTACGCGAGTCACCTCCCAGGCGCCATCGTGACCAGCGCCGCAAAGGCTGCCTGGCATCGAGAGCGCCACGCGGTGCACCTCGAACAGCCCACCCACCAGACACCGCAGTACGCCGTCCACGCCCAACAGGAGCAGGAGCGACACCGCCGTGCCGCTGTTCGAGTCGCCTGCGGCATGCCCGCTACCACCTAGCCCGGCCGCCCCAAGGTACGCCGCCGCATCGCTGGTGCTCGGCAGCGCATCGGACCACCCCTGCACCGCCTCGTCGAGCAGCGCGGCGGTGGCGCCGGTGCGCACGGGCAGGCAGCGGGCCTGCACCTCGGCATGCATCGCGTTCAGGCGACCGGCGTCGAGCGACGGAATGGCGCACCAGCTCATTGCCAAGACACGCCGACCCGCCGGGAGCGTTGTTGGCACGCGCGGCACACCAGCAGGCAGCGAGGCTGACGGTGCTGCGCTGGAGGGGCCGCCCGCGCTGGTGGAGGTGCTTGCGCCCGGCTCGAGAAGCCGCACGAGCGAGCCGCCCTCCACGTCGAGGACGAGAACGCGTCCAGTCGTGGTGGCCAGTGTGAAGAGCCGCCCTGACGGAGACCAGCAGCAGCGCACGGCGTCCGTTGCACGCGCGTCCGGCGACTGGAAGGGCTTGAGCGGAAAGGTGAAGACAGTTGTGAGGGTGGTGGAGCGGTACACAGTGACAGCGCTCTGCGTCACGAGGCCGAAGAGGTTGGCGCACGGGCAGGCCGTGACAGCCAAGATCGGCTCCGCCGCCGACTTGGAGTGCAGCAGCTTCATGTGCGTGTGTGTGTGTGTGTGTGTGTGGTTTGACGATGAAAGCTGAGCTCCAAGGAAGAGACACCAGGTCTAGCGGGTGGTGTGTGTGTGCGTATGTGTGTGTGTATGTGTGTCTGTGCGTCTATGGGCAATACTACAGCCTGTGCCGCACAGCACAGAGGGGTGGAGGATGGGGGCGGGGAGGCGGTGGGGAGCGGAGGGGAAGAGGGCGGTGTGTGAGGTTGAGAAAGCGCTGGTTCTTTGAGGGAGGCCGTCCCGATTGCCTCGATGCGGTAAGACAACACTCGCGCGCTCCAAAGGGAGGCCATCCGCCATCACGCTGCTCCTCAAACGCGACGTGGAGAAGGCGCCGCCGCGGGTGTCCTGCCATACGAGACCGTGAAGAGTGCACATTTTTGTCTAGAGCTCGTAGTGGTACTTACACGTGGGAGCGGAGGGGAGGGAAGGGGGGGGGGAGGGGAGGGGTGGCAGGAAACCGGAGAACAGCCTTACCGTGCCTCTTTCTTGATCGCAGGGAGCGTGCGTGCGTGTTATGCGCACACAAGCAGACACACACACACACACACACCGCGGTGTCCTCGTCTCCTCCGTTGATGCAGACGGTTGAAGAGAGGAGAGTTTGGTGTCCCTACACCGTCGCCTCGGCACCGCCGCCCGCGCCTTCGCGCCGCTTCCAGTAGGTCCAGATGCCGGTGCACTCCATCAGGCGACAGGCCCCGCCCTCCGCCGCGCCCGACACCGCCACGTCGTCGGTGGTGATCACCTTCAGCATCGTCCCCCCAAAGAAGAAGCGCACAAGCCGCTCCGCGTCCGCGGCCGTCGCAAACTCGTAGTCGGTGCGCATCCACGTCCGCGTGAACCCGAAGCGCTCCTCAAGCCGCTGGGTGTACGTGTTCTGCCGCGTCGGCTCGGTAGACCCGTTCCCAAGCGTCTCGAGAATAACGACGGCGGCGTCGCCGTGGCGGTTGTCCAGCGCGTCGATGAGCGCCTGCACGACGGCGTCGATGGCGGCGTGCCAGTTGTCCTCGCCCCACTGCAGCCGCATCACATACGAGAGCGACCACGCACACACCACCACGGAGCAGCGGGGGTGGTGCGTCGCGGTGAGGAAGCCGCCCTGGATGGCTTGGAAGGGGACGGGACGGAGGCATACGCGCAGAGCGGCGCCGCTGCTGCAGCTTGCACTCGAGTCCCCGCACAGCTCCACCCCGGGTGGACTGCTAGCCGTGTCCGCTGGTGCCTCCGCTCGAGGAAGGAGCCGCACCGCGTCGTAGTGCCCTGCCAGCGCCGCGCCGCGAACGGTGTTGTGCAGACACCGGACGAGCATCGCCATCTCGCCGTCGTACGCGTAGACGGCGCGGACTGCGGGGTGCTGTGTCACGATGTGCTCGATGCGGCCCGTGCCGCACCCGAAGTCCGCCACCTGCAGCAACGGCGGGGACGGGTCGGCGGCGGGGGGTGCGACGTACGACGCCACAATGCGATCGAGCACGTCGTGAAGAAGAAAGCGGCTCACGGCGTCGCAGTTGTGGTGCTCCATGAGCACTTCGTAGGCCTCGGGGAAGCGTCGGTACATCTCCAGCGTGCCGACCTTGAAGGGCGGAACCACCGCCTCGACCTTGCGCTTCGCCGCTGCCGCTGCAGCACCATCGGTGCGCGTCGCTGCGGACTTGGTATCCGCCCACACCGCCTTGAGTTCGCGGCGCACGCGAGATGTCAGCAGCGCATCGCTCGTCGGTATCGCGTGCATGTCGATCGGCTTGTCCTCACGGGCCTTGCGGCTGGCGTGCTGCATGTCTGCCTTGGCCTTCTTGAGCGGCTGCTCGGCGGCGAGGTCGCCGTGTGGCGGTGGTGCGTCCTCGCCAGGCGGGCTGGCCGTCGGTTGTGGTGCCGTGCTCATGTCTGGATGCTCTCTTGGATGGTGCAGGCGACGGGCGTGAAGTAGACGACGGTGAGGGAGATGGGAGGTCAGTGAAGGGTGCGTGTCGAGACGCTGAAGCGGGCATATGAACTGGGCGGAGCAGCACACGCGTAGGTACATCCACGTCTACCTTGCAGAGAGGTGGGTGCGCGCGGCCTGCGTTCTTGTGCGTGTGTTGCGCGAGGCAGGCCAGCTGAGGTGTTGCACCTGGCGCAGAGCGGACACACAGCCACGCCCTCACACACTAGAGTTGCAGCGGGCCACACATACGGTATCGCGATGACGGAAAGGGGATCAGCTTTCTATGCGGTGGAGGCCGTGACGCAGCAACCGGGAAGGGGAAGATGTGCCAACAAAAAGGTCTCAGCTTTGAGGTAACCCACATACACACATACACACACACACACTCAAAGAAACTTGTCATGCTCGCGCTGCACTACCGCGCACGGTGCAGCAGGGTGCGCTGCTTGCGCCACTCCAGCTCCTCGCGCTTCACCATCGCGTACAGAGCCCGCTCCACCAGCTTCGCGTCGAAGCCCATGCGCGCCAGCTCCGACAGCAGGCGTTGATGCTCCACCGTGGCACCAAGCGCGACGCGACGGCGCAGCGCCTCCTCCACCCGCAGCACCAGCTCGCTCTGCGCCTCGGTCAGCGCCTGATCGGCCACCCCACTCTTGATGGCGTCCACGGTGGCGATCTTGAAGAGCTTGATGGCCTCCTCGGCATCACTGCGACTCGCCAACACGTCGAGTCGCATGCGGGCCATGGACTCGGTGATGCGCACCAAGCTCTCCAGCTGACGCGCGGTGATCTGGATGATGGGCGTCTTGTTGCTGCTGCTGCCGCCTCCTCCACCGCCGCCGCCGCCGTTCGCGTTGTGGCCCCCCGCCGCGCCAATCGTTTCCAGCGTCTGCTGATGGGCGTCGCGGCGCACCTGCACGTAGAAGTCGAGCAGCACCTTCATGGCCTCCTCCGAGATCACCGGGCGGCACGTTGCGCGGGCGTAGGAGATGTACTTGGTAAAGAAGCCCCTCTCCACCACGTCGCCTGAGCCGTGGCTGGCGCTGGCGCTGGCACCCGAGCTTGCCGTTGCCGCCCCCGCTCGCCCGGCGCCGCCGCCGCCGCCACGCCGTGCCCCGTTGCCGTTGGCGCTCTTGTGCAGCCCAATCACGTGGTGGGCGAGCCGCTGGTCGGTCTCGGGGTTGCGGGGGTCGATGACTTTGAAGATGAGATCGAAGCGCGACAAGATGGAGCTCTGGAAGTCCATCTGATCCTCGTTGGAGCGGAGCGGGTCGTAGCTGCCGAGGGTGGGGTTCGCCGCGGCCAGCACGGAGGTGCGGCTGTTGAGCATGGTCGTGAGGTTCGCCTTGGCGATGGAGATGGTCTGCTGTTCCATAGCCTCGTGGATGGCGACCTGGTCCTGCTCCCGCATCTTGTCGAACTCATCGATGCAGACCACGCCACCGTCCGCCAGCACCATCGAACCCGCCTCCAGCACGAAGTCGCCGTTCCCGTTCGAGATGACGGAGGCGGTGAGACCGGCCGCGCTGCTGCCCTTGCCGGACGTGTAGATCCCAATCGGCGCCACCTTCTCAACAAACTTGAGCAGCTGCGACTTGGCCGTGGAGGGGTCGCCGATGAAGAGCACGTTCATGTCGCCGCGGAGGAAGTTGCTGCCGTTGCGCTTGCGGGTGCCACCGAACAGGAGGCACACAATCGCCTTCTTCTGATCTTCGAGGCCGAAGATGGCGGGGTCGATGCTTGCGGAGAGTCGGCGGTAGACACCGCCTTGCTTCGCGAAGGCCTTGAAGGACGCCTCCTCCTCCGGCTGCCACGTCATGGTCGAGCGCGAGCGCACCCGCGAGGAGAAGTTCTGGTTGACGCTGACCACCGCGCAGCTGGCGTCCTGCGTGCTGCGGAACATGAGGCCGACGCAGCGGAGGTACTGCGCGCGCAGACCGGCTGCCGTCCGTCCCCGACCGGCGCCGCGCGTGTTGTCGAAGCCGCCGCGCTTCTCCTGCACGGAGACGACGCCGACGAGCTGCACGCGGGCGCCGGGGCTGATGCGGTCGACGAGGTAGCGATCGACCACCACCGTCAAGTGGCGCGGCAACTCCCCGGTGGGAACGTCTTCGGGCAGCTCCTGCAGCTTGATGATCTGCTGGTCCTCGAACCCGCACTCCATGGGGAGGAGCACGTAGGGGTTGGGGCGGCACTTCCCGGAGGAGGCACCGGCACCGCCGCCGAGTCCACCGCCTCCCCCCGCCCCCCCACCACCACCGCCGCGCCCGCCGTTCTCCATGCACTGCGGCGGCAGATCGACCGAGCGGCCCCCGTTGATGTACGCCTTGCTGCGGCAGCTCGTGCACTGAATCGCTGCCCGCACGCACCGCGCGTGCGTCGAGCTCGATTTCACCACAATTCCGCTCACGCACACGAGCTGGGCAACGGCGGCCTGGGCGAGGTTGCGCAGCGCCATCGGCGGCACGCCCCAGAAGAGCTGCACCTGGATGGTCGTCTCGCGGCTGTACGCCGGGAAAAGCTTCCGCTCCTGCGCCAGCTCCCACACCGCGTGCTCCATCAGCGGCAGCGCACGCGTTGGGTTGTGCTGAACGGCACCGAAGAGGACGCTGCTGAACTGCTGGAGATGGGACATCTGCACCTCAACGTAGTGCAGCCCGGCGGACAGGTTGCGGCGCAGCATGTCCATGTACAGGAAATCGTGCTGGATGCGGAACTGCGTGATGAAGTCCTTGGAGAGGAGGCGGATGTCCGTGCCGGCATCGCCGTCACCGTCGACGCTGCCACCAGCGCTGCCGCCGTAGCCCTCCCCGTTCAGCGCGCCGCTGCCGTGGAAGTTCGTGACATGCACGGCACCCAGATCGGACTGCATCGTCCGTTGTCCTTTTGGCGGCGGGGGGGGGGTGGTGGTGGTGGTGGTGGTGACGGGTGTAATCTATGTGCACTCGTGTGTGTGTGTGTGTCGGTGCCAGAGGTGTGTGTGTATGTGTGGCTGTGTGGTTCTGTGTCTATGCGCGGGGGGTTGTGGTGCGCGAGGCAGGGGCACGCTTGCGTGCACGTGGTGGGAAGGGGGAGCACGAGGCCACGTAGTTCGAGAGAGAGGGGAGGAGACGCGGGATGAAGCCGCACGTCGGGGGAAGGGATCGAAGTGCGACGCAAGGATGGAGGGGTGTTCAGCAGGAAAAAAAAACGAAAGCTACGAGTGAACAACTCGAGGTGTGTGTGTGCACGTGTGTGTCCGTGCCACAGAAGGACACAGTCACGCTACCAAGAATGAGAGGTGCGCGGATGCGTCGGGTAGTGCGCACCAGCACAGGGGCTCGGGCTTCGATTCAGGTCACTGCCGCGCCGGCAGCCATGACGCTGCGTCCGCACCACCACTGCGGCGTTGTTGTGCTGCTCTCCTTCTCGTCGTTAGTGTCTAACAGGCACAGGTAGTTGTGGGGTATCCCGGCTCGGCACACGGGTCCTCTCCGCAGACCTTTGTTTGCCCTCACTGTCTCGTCCACGGCACCTCCGCCGTCTCCTGACATCAACTCAGCGTCAGCGAGTGGCCAGGGCCGCGGCAGCTGTAGTGAGGTCGGGGTGCGGGTAGGCGTCGAAGGGGCTCTTGCCGCTGAGGATGAGGAAGTCGTGGTCGAGCACGCCGTTCATGTGCTTCTCCATCAGCAGCGGCAGCAGCCACACCATCCCAGCGTCGGCGGTGGTGTAGGGCAGGCGGTGGTAGCGCACCATCTCCTGCACCGACAGCCGGCTCTCGCAGCCGTGCGTCAGGTAGTACTTGACCACCATCAGCAGCGCCAGCCGCTGCCTCGCCAGACACAGCACGTTGTGAACCCCCGCCTCCACGTAGAATGCACCGTGCACCTTCAGCGCAACGTCCAGCAGGTCGAGCCGCGCCGTCTTGAGTGCGTTCACGATGTCGATCAGCTGCGGCACCCCCAGCGCGCGCCACTCTGCGTCGTCCCTGGGCAGCTGCCCCAGCGCCGCCTCCGCCGCGATCAGCTTCACCTGCAGCACGCGACGGTTGTGCGGCGGGGCGGCGGGTGGGTACACCGCGAGCGCCTTGGCCAGCAGCGCCGCCGCCTCCTCCACGACCGGCATGCTCAGCGAGTGCCGCAGCAGGGCGCAGGCGCGGCGGTAGTAGAGCATGCACCGCTCCGCCAGCGCCGCTGGGAAGCACTCGTGGAACGCCGCGGTGAAGAGTTCGACGTCGTCGCTCATGGGGGCGTCTGCGGCGATCATCTCGATGATGAGGTACGCGAAGGCATGCAGTAGGCTCTCCTTCTCCGCGGAGTCGAACGTGAGCAGCCACCGCGCCGGTGCACCCGGCGAGTTGAGCGGCTGCACCGCCGACGTCTTCACGCGGCGGTTCAGCACCGCAAACAGCTTCGAGGTGACGGCGTTTAAGTTCGACTGCACCGTCGCCACCCCGCGCGCGGTGGCCTCGTCAAACACGCTGCGCACACGGCGCAGCACGACAGGAATAATGCTGTACGGCGGCGCGTTGGTGTCGTCACCACGTTGGAAGAGGGTCTGGAGCAGCTCACTCAGCTCGTTCGCGTAGTGGCACGCGTCGGTGAGGGCGGCGACAGGGTCAGCGCGGATGCCGGCCTTGTACGCGGCGAGGTCCTTGCCCGTCGAGAGGGCGGAGCCGGCGGAGGGTACTGCGGAGCTGCTGCCACCGCCACCACCACCGCCGCCCCCAGCTTTTGCAGCGGCCGTCACGGTGGCGGTGATGGTGTTGAGGTAGGTGCCGAGGCCGAAGAGTGCGACCCACAGCTCTGCAGGGAACGCCGCCGCCGCGCTGGCCGGGAGCATCGGCCGCACCTGGCCCTGCCACAGGGCGAGCATCTCGCCGGCCGTCCTGCTGAAGTCCCCGTGTACCCCCTCCGTGCCCACCACACCGAAGTACGCCTGCTCCAGCGCGCGCGCGACGTCCTCGTCGCGGCTGTGGTCCGCCGCCACCGCGCCGCCGCCCAGGGCTGACGCCGACGCGAGCTGCAGGAGGAACGACTTACACACCCGCGCTGCGAGGCAGATGCGCTTCTCGTCTGGCGGCAGCGACGGGATGGGCAGCCGCTCCGACGGGTTGATGGTACGGAGGGGCCGGCCCGGCTGCTGGCGCTGCAGTGCCTTCTGACGCTGCTGCTGCTGCCGCTGCTGCTGCTGCTGCTGCTGGGTGGGTTGGGCGACAGAGGGCTCCACACGCGTGGTCTGCGCGGGTGGGGCGCGAACGTCGTGATGTTGCTGCTGCTGTGGCGGCGAGCGGCCGCGGCGCCGTCCGGCTGTGGCGGCAGAACCGCCGGAGGCGGCAGCGGGGAAGACGGAGGACACTGCGGCGCCCTTCGCGGCTGGCACCGAGGGACCGAACGAGGACTTCGCCGGGGGCGGCGGCGCCGGCCGTGCAGGCGATGCAAACACGGAGCCGCTGGGCCCTGACGGCGCCGTCGAGGTGATGGCGGACGTGAACGACGTGGTTGGCGTGGCCCCGAGTCCGAAGACGGAGGTGCTGGGAGTGGGGGCTGCCGCTGCCACCGGCGCGAATGCGGGCTTAAAGGGGTTGCTGCCGGTGCTGGTGCTTGGTGTGGCAGCTGGCGGTGGTGGTTGCGACGCTGCTGTTGCCATCGGCTTCGGTGACGGCGAGCCGAAGGCGGAGGAGATAGGGGATGCCGATGCCGTCGTCGCACCGAGAGCGCTGCTGAAAACGCCGCTGGTAGCGGGAGTGCTGCTGCTGCTGTCGTTGTGGTGGTTGTGACTGCGACTGTGCGGCTCCGGCGTGCCGAACACCGCGGCTGGAGGCGGCGCGGAGGCGGAGGACGACGGCAGTGCAGCAGCTCCAAAGACCGACGACGTTGATGACGGCGGCGGGGGAGGGGGAGCTGCAGCTGCGGGTGTGGCGCTGGAGACGGGAGGACTTGCGCCGAACACAGACGACACCGAGGAGGACGAGGGCACCACCGACGGCGCCGCAGCAGGCGGCGGTGCATGGGCGCTGATCGCCGATCCACTCGCAGCTCCCGTGCGGATACCGAAGGCAGACCCGAGGATCCCAGAGCCTCCCGCTGCCCGTGCCGACGGCCCGGCGCCGCTGCCACCGCTCTTCTTGTCGGCCGAGCCGAACACCGACGAAGTCGCCGTTGCGGCAAAGAGAGTCGGAGCAGGCGACGCGGCGGCTGGCGTAGTGGACGTCGTCGAGGCACCAAGCCACGGCTTCGCCTCTGCCCCGCCACCGCCCCCGGGTGGCGCCGGGGCTCCAAAGACCGGACGGGCGTTGCTCAGGTGGCTCGCAGCGCTGCCGCCCCTGTCGGCCACGTCGCTACCGCTACTCTTCGCAGGAGGCGCTGCGGCTCTCTGGCCCCGCGGCGGTGGGGGTGGCCGCTGCTCTGCGGCCGCGGAGCGCAACGCCTCTACCTCCGCACCGCCGAGCACCCCTTCGCCGCCGCCACCTACACCACCCGCGGCGCGGCCGCCGCTCTGGCTCAGCACCGGCGCCGAACTCGGTGGCGGCCCACCGAAGACTGGCGTGGTGGACAGCGGCACGGCGCCGGCAGTCGAGCCCGGGGCGATGTGGCTGAGGATCGGCGCGGGGTGCAGCGGCGCGGGGGCTCCAGACATGGGGAAGGCCCTGTGCTGGTGGTGATGCGGCGGGTGGCTCGGAAAGGCACCGCCGAAACCGCCTGGGCTGGGCAGCACGCCGCCGCCACCGTTGCCAGGGCCGGGGGGCAGCGACCCGAGCACGGCGTTGAAGGGGGCGGCGGCGGGCTGCTGGGACCGTGGCAGCGGCAGCGGCGGTGGTGCTGCAACGTTGTTGACTGCGTTGCCACCAAAGCCACCGAAGGCAAACATGGCTGATAAACTCGTGTACGCGCGCGTGTGTGTGTGTGTGGGTGGGTGGGTGGGTGGGCGAGCGAGCGAGAAGGCGTGAATGCCCTTCCCTTGACACTCGCAGAGAGCCACTCGGTGTGGGACCTCGCGGCGTCCAGGCAAGTCAGTGACGCGGTTCCTAAAGCGGAAAAAAACAAAGAGGAGAGATGGCTAAGAACGCGGGCGGTGTCGATGGCAGCTCGTGTGCCCAGCAAAGCGCACCGTCCGTGTTGCCGCCGTCGGTGATGCAACACGATGGGCCACACCAGCGGGCAAAGGGCTGCTTGACAGTGACAAGGCAGAAGAACGAAACAGAGGAGGTCGTATGACGGGAGGGAGGGGGGAGGAGTTGTCGTTCGGTACAGCGCACACCCCGCATACATGCACACCGCTACGCAACGCCAAAGCGAAAAGGACATCGAGCTGTCTTGGCAATGAGCTCACGGGTCATGCTCGAGTTGAGACTCCAACACGGCAACACACACGCACACACACACACACAGGCACAGAGGCACACAGGCACACAGGCACATGCGGAAAGGAAGAGGCTGGGGCTTGCGTCCCTGGGCACACGATGCGGCGTGCCGGAGTAGCTTTTGGGAGATGAAAGCTTGTGCCAGGTCGGGTGCGACGCCGACTCCTCGAGAGGTCGCATAAACGTCGTCTCCTGCGTGATCTATGACGTGAGTGGTACAAGTAGAGTTGAGTGGTTGACGCAGGAGAAGGCGCATCACCACGTGAGGCTGATGGCGGCGTGCAAGAAGACCCAAGCTGGGAGAAGCAGAGGTCAGCCCTCCTGCTCCTCCTCCTCCTCGTCTGGGCGGTAGTCCACGAGGTTCCCGAAGAGCTGCCCAATACGCACCGACACCGGCAGCGGGACGGCCAGGCGAAGCGCCCGCGCCTGGGCTTCGAGAATCCGCTTTACCTCGCTCGCCACGGCGTCGACGGCAACGCGGGGCACGGCGTAGACGAGCTCGTCGTGGATGGTCATCATGAGCGCGAGCGGGGCCGCGGGCAGGTACGGCACAAAGTGGTGCCGATGCTGGTGCACGGCGACCATGCCGGCGTGCAGGATGTCGGCTGCCCCGCCCTGCACCGCCATCGCGATGCCGCGCTGCTTGCGCCGGTTGGCGTCGGGCTCACCGGCGAGGCTCTTCAGCCCGGAGAGAGTTTCCACTGTGAAGCTGCGCAGCGCCTCCTGCCGAGTCGCGCGCAGGTAGCTCTCGATGCGGGGGTACAGCTGGTAGACGCGGCCAAGCAGCTCGTGCGCGGAGAGCGGCGCCGTCGCCGCCGCGGCGGCGCTGGTGGTGCCCGATGGGGAAGATGCAGCGGTGGCGGCGAATTCGTCCGTGAGCTTGCGAATGCGCTCGTCCATCAGCTTCGGCCCCATGCCGTACAGGAGGCCGTAGACGATGACCTTGACAGCCTGCCGCTGCTGCGGCTGCACCTCCTCGAAGGAGGAGAGGCGCAGCACGCTCGCCGTCACGAGCGCGAGCACGTCGACCTCCTGCGAGAGGTCCCGCTGCAGCGCGGCGTCGCCGCTGAGGTGGGCGAGCAGGCGGAGCTCGAGCTGGTTGAAGTCGAAGGAGAGCAGCACGCAGCCCGGCGGCGCACGGTAGAGGTGCCGCATCGTCCACTGCGGGTGCTCCGGGAAGAGCGGCGGCAGCAGCGGCGACGAGGCGGTGACGGCGGCGCCGGTCTCTGCCAGCGCCAACCAGCGCCGCACATCGTCCTGCGTCGGCACGTCAACGTGATCGTACGCACGAGATGCTTCGCGACCCTCGGCGTAGCTGCTGCTGCTGCTGACGCTCACGCTGCGTATTGCGGTCTGTCGAGTGGCGGCGAGATCGCGCACGGTGAGGGTGGTGCGGGGCGGGGCCTTGGCAATGTTCTGCACGTTCGGCGCAGCGGAGTTGATGCGGCCCGTCACGGAGTTGTGGAGGAGCCAGCTGGGGTGGACAGAGTAGCACACTTGGCATTCCGCCGCTGGCGCACCACGCGACGGCCGTGACGACGACGACAGGGTAGACTCCGCGGGCCGCTCCAGCACGCGGACGTGCATGTGGTCTGCGACGGCGCTGAAGCGGGTGCTGAGCCACGTCCGCGTGCCGACACGGTCTTGGTACGCCATCCACGCGCACACAAGCTGGCAGCCAAGTCGCAGCAGCCCCGCCTCGGCTGCGTTGGCGTGGTGCGCAGCGGCACCCGCAAGCAGCCGAAGGTACGTGACGTCGACCCTGCTGGGCGAGAGAGCAACCCAGTTGACTGGTAGCCGGCGCAGACATCGGTGCACGAGGTCCATGCTCCATTGCGCTTCGTTTCCACTGTTGGCACCGTCGCCGTCGCCGCTGCCACCTTGTGCCGAGGTGTCCGGGGTGCCCGCGCACACGGCCGCCGCAAGCCGCAGGCCGAGGTCCTCGATGGTGGTCATCTGCACTTCCAGCACCGCCATCATGGCGTGCGTGTGCGCCTCACTCACGAACACGCCGTGGTACGTCATGAGCTCGCAGAGGAACTCCACGTAGGTGCGCTGCGTGCACAGCCCGGTGGGGGAGAGGCGGTGCGGACGGTCTGCTGCGGGAGCGGGGGCACCGCGACGGTCCATGCTACTTCGCTGCTGCCGAAGCGGAGCGGGTCGCGACCCCGCCGCGTCAGAGTGCAGCGACTCCGTCAGCTCCGGCAACACGTAGGCCGCGAAGAGCGTCACGGACCGCAGCGCGTGGTAGACGTCAGCCAGCGCAGTGGTACTCGACGCGGAAGCAATCGTGGCGTCCTGCGTCGGCGGCGGCGCGTGAAGTGCAGTGCGAGCTCGCTTCCGTCCAGCATGTGCGAGCCCCTCGCGACCGTCCCCTGTCGCGCGGTAGCCAGCCCCACCGCCGGTACCGATCGGCCGCACATGGCGCAGGAGCTGAACGGCGTCCACGGCGGCCTCCTTTGCCTCCACATCCGCTCCGACAAGGTCTGCTGCTAGCGACGGCGACGCTGCGCGCGACGCACTCGAGCGTGCCGCACCAGCTTCTTCGCCCGGCGGCGGCGGCGGTGTCGGGGTCGGCGTGGCCTCCGCGTCGTCGCCCGCCTCGGGCTCCTCTGAGCTGTACCGCACCGCCGCGAGAGCAGCCGTAGAGCCATCGTGATGTGGCTGCTGCTGCTGCTCCACGTCGCGACTCAGCTGCTGGGCGAAGGCGCGCGTCTCTTCCGTGAGCAGCCGCGCCGCCTCTGGGGGAAGCGCCTGCTCCGCCTCCGCCACCTGCGACACACCGTCGCGCGGCAGCTGCGACGCAGCGGCGCGCACGAGGCGGAGCTGCCGCCCCAGCGCAGACCACACGCCCAGCTCCACCACGTTGCTCACGTCGACGCGGTCGGTGCCGAGGAAGAGGAACAGCAGCCGGTACAGCAGCCGCCCGTGCAGGAGCAGCTTCGTGACGGCGGGCGCACGCAGGAGCTGTGCGAGCAGCGGGAGAACCGGGTAGTCGTTGCTGGGGTCCATCGTGTAAACCGTCAGAGAGGCGGGCGGTCCCGTGGTCGGCGGACTCTGTGCGCTCTCGGCACTTGGCAGCCCCCCTGCCCGCGCCTCCGCGGCGTGCGGCAGCAGAAAGAAGGGCTGCACGTTCGCAAGAGCGGTGCGCAGGACGCTGGAGCTGAGCTTGTCGTACGCGTCCAGGGTGGACTCGAACAACCGTGGGTTGGTGAGCAGGTCCACGTGCCCGTCAAGTCGCACATCCACCGCTACGGGGCCCAGTCGACCCGCCACGAGCGCATTGAAGAGCGGCATCGCATCGGCAACGGGCACGCGGCGCGAGACTGGCGGCGCACTGTGCTGACGGCGGCTGTGGCTGTGGTGGTCGTCTTGATGTGGGTGCTCTGCGCAGCTCTCCGTCGCCTGCGCGTCCGTGGCGTCCGGTGCGGGAGGCGGTGACGGCGATGGCGACGGCGGCTGCGGCGTGGGAGAGGGGGCGGTGGCGGTGACCGGCAGGGGTGCGCGGACGGTGCATGCCGCCTCCAGCCAGTAGAGCAGCGCCTCCTCCTGCGGCGTGCGGTGTGCCATGACGTCGGCTGCGGGCACCGATAGGGTCGGCGTCAGTGCTGGCTAACCGGCTGCGGTGCTGGTGTGGGCACGTGTGGACGACGACGGTGTTGATGTCCGCTTCAGCGTTGGCCACGCGACTGGGTGGCAACTACCGGAGTTGGTGTCTGCAAGGAGATGCTGGGTGAAGGGCGAGGGGTGAGGGAGGGGGGGGGGGAGGAGGGGAGTCACGGGGGTCAGCTCCAAGTGGCCGCGGCGTGTGTATGTGTGCTTGTTTGCGCCTCCTCGCGTGGTCGCTTCGCGATTGTTGCTCGTAGTGGAAGGGCAAAGCAGGGGGGGGGGGCGAAGCGAGTCGAGAGATGAAGTGTGCTGACGAGTCGGCAAGGCAGAGGCATGCACGCGACCTATACACCGTCAGCGCTGGGCTGGCGTGACGTGAGGTGGGATGAAGGAGCGATCGTCTCCGGGGTGCGCGTGCAGGACGGCGGCCCATCCCTCAACCCACGACACAACTTACGGAGAAGCGGATGGGGGAGGAGGGGGGGGGCACAGTGTTGGTGGTGGGGACACTCTATTTCCCGCTACTCCGTGGCAAGTGAGGAGCACAGGTAGAGAGAGAAAGAGGCAGAGAGCGAAGGGATGGGGATGCGGGAGGGTGGGTGGACTGGACTTTGCGGAGTGCACTTTGGCATTCGTGCCGCACAACCAGTAGAAGTAAGGTGCCGTGAGATGCGGTGACCTTCGTCTGTGCCCCCCTTCCCCGCCGTCACCGACTTCGCGATGCGGGCAGAGATGATGGTCGAGAGAGAGAGATAGAGGGATGGAGCGGAGGGGCGAGTGTGCGTACGTGAGTGTGGAGGACAGGGTTGAGGGGGAGGGGCAAGGCAACGTGAAGCTAGGCGCAAAGAAACGAAAAGGTAAGCACAGCGAAGAAGGGTTGAGGGGCAGCGACACACACGCACACACACACACACACGCACACACCCACTCGGATCGAGGCAATTGGAGCACACACAAAGCTCAGGAAGAGATCAGCTTTCGTGGAACCCCACGAAGTGCCTTCTTTCATGTCGCTGCCACTCCCGCACGCGTTCGGCGCGCACGCCACCACACGCAGCGTCGCAAGACCAAGAGGGGGGGGTGCGGGGGTGAGAGCGTGTGAGGCTCGGCGGGAGTCCTCACAGGGGGGAGATAGACGGGTACAGCAGAACAAGGAGAAGAAAACACTGAGGGCGCATGATGGGCCTGGCGGCAGCGGAAGGGAGGAGACCAGGGGGGGGGGAGGGGGGTGCGAGACGTGCAGCGGCGCAGGCACAACAAGCAACACAGACGCTCCGCCTGCCCAGGTCTACGGTAGAAGCAGGGATCGGAGGCACACACGCACAGAGAGAAAGAGAGATAGCAACGTCAGCGCAGAGGCCACGGAGAACCGCCAAGCCGTCCTTCCCGTTCCCCTTGTGGACGTGAGAGCCTCGACTAGTACTTCACCACGACTTCTGCGGGCTGCATTGCGCGGTTGACGTCGTAGTCGTCGTCAGCGTCACTCGCGAGGAGCTCGAACTGGACCCCCCGCGCGGAGGCCGCGACGCCGGGGCGGCTGGGCAGCACGGCGATGCCGCTCGCACGGTTGCTGCGGTCGAAGGAGACGCGCCAGCGACCGCACGTCGCGACGCGAGCGCAGAAGTCGAGAATTCCGCACCACAGTCGGTAGTTGGGCAGCACTTCGGGGCAGTGGTGCAGGCCGCTGTGATAGCGCACGGCGATGCCGATGACGAAGTACAAAGTGCTCACCGCCGACACCACAATCACCGCGATCAGCCACGCCTGCATCGTCGCTGGTCAAGCGCAACGCGGGTTTATCTTATTTATCGTTGTCCGCGTGAAGCTGGGGCTGCGGGAGCGCAGCAGAAGGTCGTTGCGGCAAGTCACGTCCCGTGTGCGTCGGTGGGTGTGGAGGGGAGAAGTAGATGGGCTACGGGAGTGGTCTGCTCGCGCCGGCGCTGGAGAAGCGGACGAGGGGCCAACAAGTGCGCCGGGTGGGATGGGGGCACCGGGACAAGAGAGGGAGGAAGGTGACGTAGCTAAGTGCGAAACAAGGGAATCACGATGCCGTGGATGGCGAGCGTGGACGTGCGAAGGAATGGGGGTGGGGAGTGGGGGGGAAAGGGGGGGGGGCTGAGCGTGTGTTGCGGTGGCCGTGGGGAGCTGCAGCCGCCGGGGAAGTGGAGATGGGAGGAGAGTGCGGTTGGTTGTGGTAGAAGCGTTGGGGTCGAGGAGGGGACACGATCGGGTGTGGGAGGAGAGTCGGGGCAGGGAGCATGTTGCCGTAAAGCTGTTGGCCAGTGCTGTGGGCGAACAAGGGGAGGGGGGGGGAACCCTCTGCCACTGGCGCAGTACGCAAAGGGTGGCCCGGTGACGGAGAAGATGGGGGCCCAAGAGGCACCGTCCGCCAGGCGTCACCGACCGGGTGCGCACGCCTCACCGCCATGCATATCGTGCACCACCTCAAGGAACGAGCTCGAGGCGCTGCATGCGTCGGTGAAGAGGGCGGGGTGGGGGAAGGGTATTCTTCAACGCTCCGGCTGTCAACACAAACGCTGGGAGAGAAACCGAAAAAAGACAAGTGGCGGACGCATACACAAGGGTGGAGAAAGTGGGTAGTAGACATTCAAGCCGAAACCTGCGCGGGAGCACAAGCGGGAAACTCGCAAAGGCGGGGCGCGGGCAGGGGGGGGGGAGCATGATAAGGGACGGAGCTTGGGGGAGGAGGCGTGGAGAGGGAGAGGAGAGGTTGCGGCCAACAACAGCAGCACGACTCACTCCAGCACTGCCTCTTAGAAAGAAAGCACAGAAGCAAGAGAGAGAGTCCTTTTCGTCCAGCCCGCCACACGCCTACACACCAACACACGCAGAGACACACGCAGAGAGACACAGCCACGCAGACACACGTACGAGCGAGGGCTAGACACATCAACGACGCCATTGGGAGGGGGAGCCAAGGGAGGGAGAGAGAGAGCCGCGGAAAAACGGCGGAAGTGAAAACCACAAAACAGGAACAAAGAGAAAATCGACAACTCACAGAGATGCAGCACGAGACCACCGAAACGGGGACACACACACACACACACACACACACGCAAACATGTGCATGCGTCCGCGCCTCCGCGGCTGCGTCTTCTTTATCCTTCATTAGGGCGGCCCTGCCGACGCCGCCGCCGCCGCTGCTGCAGCCTCTCAGAGCATCTTCATCTTCCGCATGTATAGGCGCATCCGCACAAACGACCCAACCGCGATGGCGATGCCGAAGCCGACGAACACGTTGATGAAGGTCCAGGAGAAGCGCTCCGCCTCCATGAGGGAGAACCGCACATCCTCGTCAGCACGGGTGAGGGAGATGAAGGAGCTGCGGGTCGCGGCGATGGTGTCGTAGATGTAGCGCATCTGCTGCATCGCCCCGCTGCCCTTGCCAGAGCCCAGCGTGATGGGGCTGCTCGTGCTGTAGCTCTGCTTCTTCATGCGCGTCAGCTCGGCATCCTCGGCGTCCACGATATCGAGCGACACGTTCAGGGAGGTGGCCGCCGCGGCTGCCTTCTCGGCGGTGTGGAAGCAGATCGAGATGACGCTGTTCTGCTTCACCGTGATGATCTCCTTCGCATCGGGCTGGGCCGTCTCGTGCTCCATCAGAACGCGGCCACTGCGCGAGGTGACGGCGACGGACACGAACGGGGTGAGGCTGCGCACCATGCGGTACCGCAGCTCGTAGCGGCCGCCCTCGGGCTGCTCGCTGGTGAAGCACTTCACCTTGCCGGGCTGGAGGGTGAAGCGGAAGGCATGGGCGCCGATGCCGCAGCCAGCGAG